>CM026551.1:37690127-37796308 GCA_015143295.1 Tetracentron sinense | reverse complement strand
TAACCTCCAGTTAGGATACCATAAGGCACACGTGGAAAAACCTGTCGGTACATGAACTACAAACGGAAACGAAATATACAAGCACAGCGGGAGGAAAATACAAATACTAACATAGCGGAGGAGCAAAATGAAATACTCCTATAACTTGGCTCAAGTAAGAACCAACAAGGACGAGGCGTACATGGTGGAGCAACCCAAACCACGTGGAGCGGAAAGACGGACGTGGAGGCACGGCCGAAACCCACACTCACATAACAAATGACAAAGTTCGTACAGTCGCGATACAACAGAAATCGAAGTAACGGACTCCTATCTAAAGCACCATCATCATGCTAGTGATCCTCATGGGATCAGAGTGCTCCGGGTCAAGACGGGAAGATACTCTCTTCCTCGACCCAATGGATCTCATTCGGCCACCAAAACATTAAGAGATGGGAACCCGAGCACCTGCCGATCATAACAATATCGACTGAGCATGGAATACTCGTTTATACAATATTAAGAACAATTAACGCGGTTAGGAATGGAGCATAAAAAGACATGGAGAATGAGAATCCGAACAATCCTTAAAGCATGGGAAAACCGTGATTGGAAAAACATATGTGAGGATAATTATTCGAAACCAAAACTGTAAAAGTGTGAGTCAATCGTAATCATAGCGCTTATGAGTTCTTGTGCGTTCCTGGAGTTACTTAGAGTCATTATATCCGTAGAGACATGCGCATAGAGCACCCAATACGACGTTAGTTAGAGCATTTCAAGTAGAGCATAACCTTAGCGATCTTAGAGCATTTCATTGTGATCCGTGGAGCTTGTGAGACGATCTTAGAGCATTATCATAGAGTTTCCTTGTGAGCATGGTATGATCCTTAGAGCTTGTGAAACGATTCTTAGGAGAAATCATGAGAGGTCCTTAGAATCATTCATTATTCGTCTTTTGTGAAACCCTTTGTTTGTGCAACCTTAGGAAACCATGGGGAAACCATCGTTCATGTCGAGGACATGCGAGCATATGCAATTAATAATAGAAAGCATCATATAAGCATAGAATTCCACTTAGAGATTTTATCCAAACACTTAGAGTGCATTATAATAGTAATCATTCCTCCAGTATATATCACACCTTTCATAACATAGAATCAATACATATAGGAGGGCCATATTGAGAAGAATCTATTATTAACTAGTAGGATTGCAAGATGTTATAGAGTGTATCTACCTTAGAGGATCAATGGGTTGATTCCCAATGGATGTGGAAAACAAGAAAGAACAGTGAGTTCTTGGGGAAATCACCAAGGGAAGGGTGGAAGAGAACCTTGATCTCCCCTCATCCACAAGCTGATCAACAAGTAGTTCCCACCTCCTTCTTCTCTCTCTCAAAATCGCCTAAGATAGGGCACAGAGGGTTTCTGAAACCTAAGGCACGAACTCAGGGCCTATTTATAGGCTAGGGGTGGTGTTTAAAGTCTTAAACACCCTTAATGAAGAAAAGAAAAACGGCGTATGAAACCGATCGATCGGTGCTATGGAACGAGCGCAGATCGGAGGCTTACCGATTTTTTTTTTTTTTTTTTTTATGGTTTTTATTTTGTGTTTTTAGTTTGTTGGTTTAGACGATGGAGTTGTCGGGTCCACGATAAACACACTCTCTGGAATTTTCCCCATACAAAAAAGATTACCGTTGTTGAGATAGCCATCGACGCGATCGGTTATGGACCGACTCGAAGTGCACCTGGGTCCTAAGTCGGACGTATTTTGACACAGCACGTATCTTTTCAGAAAGACATCAGCCCGCGCTCGTCGGATTTCGACGAAGATGCCAGCTAATGCAGAGGCGACCTTGCGGAGTTGTGGACTCCGTCTTTGCGCAAGCAAGAAGGAGAAAGTGAAATCGATCTCCACGAACATCTCTTCAAGATATAAGACGCGATTGAATTGCCGATTGCTCCCTTATAGTAATTAGAATACGAAAACTATGAAGACGGCCAAATCGCTATGAGGTGCGATTCATAATGATGAAAAAGGTCCGGGGTGCTACAGTCTCCCCCATCTACAAAAAATGTCGTCCCCGAAAGTTTTGGACGATACATACAGTCTAAAACTATAGAAAAGACAAGGGAATGACATGGGCTGAAACAAAGAAATGGGGGGTACTTTTCTCGTACTCGGCTTCGCGCTCCCATGTAGCATTCTTCCTTGGAATGATGCTGCCACTACTAGGACTAAAGGGTATGTTTGGTTCGCAACACGTGATCTCGACGACCGCATCGGAACTGTTGCTCACCAACGGAAGGATCCTCTTCGAATCTCGAAAGAAAGGACGCAGGGGATGAAAGGGGACGGCCGGGAGATCATTGATGACGTGAGACGGATCGAGAAGGTATTTTATAAGCATAGGAGACGTGAAATACTTAGGATCGCTGCCATGTGGATCGTGCCGGCCGGGCACGTGGTATTCAGTGCTACCTTGTACAGCAACCTCACCAAAAACAGTGGTGACGATCTCAAGAACATTGGTACCCACATATCTGGACTTGGAAGCTTCCCCGCTTCCCGATCGGCATGATTCCCCAGAATGACGGCAAAATCTCACAAAAGACCGATCTGCCAACCTCGGAACTCTACATCTGCTCGGGAAGTATATCCGATAGTCTTCTGCTATGTCCGAGCACTTTTTCAATCGTTCTCGGATAATTTTGACCCCTTTCTGCGGTCCGCTCTATCAAACTCAGGACCAGAATTCTTCCTCTCACCAACTTCATCCCAGGGTATGAGCGGTGATCGACCCTTCGACCAGACAGGGCTTCAAAATGGTGCCATATGGATGCTGGCCTGAGAGCTAGTGTTGTAGGCAAACTCAACCAACAGTGGCAACTGTTCGGCCATAAACACGAACAAGGCTACCCTTGGAAAATGACAGAAGCAGATGGTAAGTTAAGGCGGCGACCAACGTGGGGCATAACAAGCTCGAGAGATCCTCCACTACGTGATTCACATCTACGTGTTGTCCACAGGATTCTGTGAACGGTAAGAGTGAAGGCGCAACAAGCGGAGGAGGGGGAGGAAGGTAGTGCAGGTACTGCTAAGATTAGAACGGAGAACCATAGACATCATGGAAGGGTTTTCCAAGAAACCCTGGAAAAGGTAAACCGAGGAGTCTCCGATCAGTGACACGGATAGGCAAACGTGGCAATCACACCGTGCAGCGAACCACCCCTTAACTATAGGGTACAAACGGATGGCCATTAAAAGTAGTCGGTTACGGAAGGTTATAAAATTGTGCAGCTTAGTTCAACCTGTTACACTAATACCCAAATTAGCACGTGAAGCCCTTCGCCGTCTGCGGCAAACCCACAATGAATATCCAGCGAGATGTTCTCCCATTCCACTCCGGATAGGAAGGGGCGAAGCCAAAAGACCTGCCGGCCTTGATGCTAGAGGATGTTTGACCGATGGCAATCAAATCATCTGGCGATCGTAATCAGCGAGCCCTCCCTCTTAATGTTTCGACACCAGTAGTGCTTTCTTGAGATTCTGGGACATATTTTAGTACCTCGACGGAGTACCGTTGTACTTTGATCGGTGAGGCTTCATTACAATTCAATCCCTCAAAAGCTTGTGGGGGGGGGGGGTGGGGGTTTTGGCGGGTGGGGACAACACAAAACCTGCCCTTAAATGTGATAGCCCAGCATCATTTAAGCGAACTCCTTGATTGCCGGTTTTAATCATAACACGACGTGCTCGGAAGCCACCAAGCCGACTCAAACGCTTGAAGTCTGTAACCGGCGGCGAGGCTTCCTGGGCCCTGAGCCTGGCTCTCCAAGATCTGTGGCCTAAACCACCACATTGGACATTATCGGCCCATAACGGACATTGCCTGGAGAGTAGTGCCAAATGGACACATATCATGTAATAACTTCCACTCTGCACTGCAATTGAGCCATAACTCCGTAAGGTTTTCTGCTAAGTAAGCATCGGCTACCACGTTTAGCCTTTACCAGGTGGTACTGGATGGAACGTGTAGTCCTTCATGAACTCAATCCAACGACGAGTGCCCTATATTAACTCCTTCTGGAGGAAAAGATACTTCAAGTCTTGTGGTCTGTGAACACCACGAACTCTTCTCCGTAAGAGGTAGTGCGCCAAAAAAGTTTCAGTGCCAAAGATGACTGAGCGAGCTTCTAAGTCATGGGTGGGGTTCTCGTTTTGCTCATGCTCCTTCAGCTGACGGGATAAGCATAGGGCGACACCCTTTTAGTGCTGCAATTGGCAAAACACATCCAAGTCCCACTGAGGGAGTGCAATCAATAAGACTTCGTAAACCACCAGCTCCCAGATGGTAACGAGAGAGAAAAGAGGAGTGGACGTAAGCTTCTTTGCAACTCCAGAGAAACTAGCATGCATTTATCACTCAAGTGAACCTCGTGTTCTTCCGTTGGGAGGAGGTAAGCGGAGCGGCAACTTGAAAACCTTCCACAAACTTCTGTAATAATCCTGCCAAGCCCGAGGAAAGCTACGAATCGCGGGGACAAGCTTCGCCTTTCCCACTTAATCCCGCTTGTCAATTTTGCAGGATCAACTAAATGACCTTCAAGCAGAATACAACGGGTGTCCAAGAGGAAAAAAGTACACCTTGTTCAGCCAGAACTCACACTTGCTCAACTTAGCATACAGACTAGCTTCTCGAGTGTCGCAACACCAGACAGAGATCTCTCGTGTGAGTCCTCCTGTGACTGTGAATACACAAGGATATCATCTACGAACACGATCACACATTGATCGAGAGACGATCTAACACCCGATTCATCAAATCCATGAATGCTGCGGTGCGTTAGTCAGTCCAAAGACATGACCAAAAAACTCGTAATGACCGTATCGAGTTCGGAATGCTGTCTTCGGAATGTCCTCTTTCTTTGATCTTCAACTGATGATAACCAGATCGAAGGTCAATCTTGGAGAAACAACTGCGCACCTTCAATTGGTCAAACAAGTCGTCTATCCGAGGCAATGGATAACGATTCTTGATCGTGACCTTGTTCAATTGCCTGTAATCAATGCACAGACGCATTGATCCATCTTTCTTCTTCACGAAGAGAACCGGAGCTCCCCAAGGTGAAACACTTGGCCGGATAAAACCAAGGCCTTGCAATTCTTCTAACTGCTCTTTTAACTCCTTAAGCTCAATAGGGGCCATCCTATACGGAGCTCTTGAAATCGGAACTGTGCCTGGAGCTAGCTCAATCGCAAACTCGATTGCACGATCGGGAGGCAATCCCGGCAAGGTTTCCGGAAAAACATCCATATACTCACATACCACTGGAATGGGTGTGGAGTCTCGCACTTCTACACCCTCGAGACTAAGAGCTGCAAAGCGGGAAATGTCTCTTCTCTGAAGTCCCCTGAAATGAAACGGCTTTAACCCCACGGGTTTAAAATGCACCACCTTCTCGAAACACGCCACGTGTCCATGGTGAGTTGAGAGCCAATCCATACCTAGGATGATATCGAAATCCCAATCCTGAATTCCCAGAAGGATCAAGTCGACTGGCAACTCGTGCTGCATGACTTGTACAACACTATCCGGATACACTTTATCTGTCTCAATAGATTTTCCCAATGGAGTCGAAATGGACAACTCCCTAAGTAGCTTGCTTGGCTCGGACGTAAAGCCTTTGGCAAAGCTTGGCGAACGAACGAGTGAGTGGATCCTGTGTCTATCAACACTCTTGCCAAACATTCATTTACGAGCAACGAACCTGAGAATTTGAATCATCCCAGTTATAACACAACTGTACATATAGATACAAACATCGCAAAACACCACATAGGACATATATATAGATACGAATATATCATGGCAATATTAGAACTTTGACAAAGACTAGTTCGCGCGTACCTTGCACAACATCATCAGATGCCTGTGCGTCTCTATCAGTCATGGCAAAGACTCTGCCCTGGTTTGCCTGACGAGGCTGCTGGGTAGGCTGCAAGGATCTAGAGGCCTGAGATGAAGACCCCTGAAGTGAATTCTGCCTGCCTGGAGGCCGAACTCCCTGTGATCCAGACTGTGACTGCTTACGCGGGCAATCTCGAATCATATGGCCCACCTCGCCACAGTGGAAGCATCCACCTGACATTCTTCGGCAATCTCCAGTCTTATGCCGACGACCACATACGACGCACTCCTCAAATGTCTGCGATGCGGAGGAGGCCGGAGGCATAACCCTCGTAGCTTGCGATGCCGTAGGACGCGGTGCCTGAGGCGCAAAAGAAGGTCTCTGAGCCGACATCGGCTGGGAGAACTGGTACGGTGCAGTCCTAGTCCTTTTCTCTGAAGAACTACTCGACTGACCCCGAGACATGCTCTTCCCGAAGCCACTGTCTCTTCTTCTCACGAAGTCTTCCGCATTCTTTTCAGCGATCTTCGCCTTCCCTACTATCTCTCTCCAAGACTCTACCTGGAGAATGGACACCCGATCTCGGATGAAAGCCTTCAAGCCCATCTCAAACTTCCTGACTTGTAGGTCTTCAGTAGCCACCAAGTGCGGAGCAAACCTAGACAACTCGGTGAACTTAGCCTCATACTCGGCTACGCTCATCGACCCTTGCTCCAAAAGCATAAACTCTCTCGCCTTTTGTTCCCGAATAAACCTGGGAAAGTACTGTTCCCTGAAGGTCTCTAAGAACTCCGCCCAAGTCCAGGGCACACCTGCCTTAGCAACATCTCTCTGCCTTTGGGCAGCTCTCCACCAGTGTTCGGCTTCACCTTCCATCACGAAGGAAGCCCATTCTACCCTTTGCTCATCGGTACAACGGAGAGCCCGGAAGGTCTTCTCCAGTTGCATAATCCAAGACTCGGCCACCATGGGGTCCAGAGTGCCATAGAATGTAGGAGGCCGCAGTCTCCTAAAAGCTTCGAGCCCCGCGGTGTGATGCACCGGTGTAGGCACAGGCGTGGACGGTGGGGTAGGCATAGGCCTTGCTGCCAACAATGCCAAAGTCTCGGCTATGGAGTCCATAGCATTCGTGAAGTACAACGGTTCCTCTTCTCTCGGAACTTCACTCTCGGCCCTCCGAGTATGGTAACCTCGACCCCGATTGCCACGTCTCATGATATCGAATCCTGAGATCAATTTGGCAAAACATGAGTCTAACTGGATACCAAACCTCACATATCATATAGCAATTCAATAATCATGAAATGCTATACCGCACATAGTATAGTATACATCGAGGTATATATACATCATCATATAATTATACTTTAGAGCCTATACTAGAACCTCGCATAGGACCACATCAATCTCGGATCCTATACTGACCTAAGGATTCACTTGATACCGGTTATGTCGTGGTAACAAGCCTAAGACAACTGAGTCCTTCTGAGTTCTAAGTTCAACTCATAGGAATTACTTCCGCTTAGACCAAGCCTGAGTGACCTAACTAAGTCTGTCATTAGACATAACTAGCTCTGATACCAAGTCTGTCGCGACCCAAAATACCCCCTAGGAGTTAAGGGTAAGTTGACTCGTGACCGCCGTACCATACCTCCAGTATGATACATAAGGCACACGTGGAAACCTGTCAGAGTACCTGAACATACATAACGGAAACGAAATACAATGCACAGCGGAAAATAAAATACTAAACATAGCGGAAGCAAAATGAATACTCCTATAACTTGGCTCAAGTAAGAACCAACAAGTATACATGTGTGAGAAACCCAAAAGTGGAGTGGACAAACCCCACACTCACATAACAAAATGACACAAGTTCTAAGTCGGTCGATCAACAGAAATCGAAGTCACGACTCCTATCTAAAGCACCATCATCATGATAGTGATCCATGGAAGGCTCCGGGTCACGGTACTCTTCCTCGACCCAAGGTTCTTCGCCACACAAATCGAATGGAACCCGAGCACCTGCCGATCATAACAATATCGACTGAGCATGGAATACTCAGTGTATACAAACTAAGAACAATAAAGCGGTTAGGCATGGAGCATACAAGACATGGAGAATGAAATCCGAACAATCCTTAAAGCATGGAAACCGTGAAAACATATGTGAGATAATATTCGAAACCAAAACTGTAACCGTGTGAGTCAATCGATAATCATAGCCTTATGAGTTCTTGTGAGTTCATGGAGTTACTTAGAGTCATTATGATCCGTAGAGACATAGAGCATAGAGCAATACCGTAGAGCATTTCCATAGAGCATAACCTTAGAGATCTTAGAGCATTTCATTGTGATCCGTGGAGCTTGTGAGACGATCTTAGAGCATTATCATAGAGGTTTCTTGTGAGCATGGTATGATCCTTAGAGCTTATGAAACGATCTTAGAGAAATCATAGAGTTACTTAGAATCATTCATTATTCGTCTTTTCGTGAAAACCTTTGTTTGCACCTTAAGAAATCCATGGGAACCATCGGTTCATGCGAGACATGCGAGCATATGCACTTAATAAGAGAAATCATCATATTTAAGCATAGAATCCCTTAGAGGTATTTTATCAAACACTTAGAGTGCATCATAATAGTAATCCTTCATCCAAGTATATAATCACACCTTTTCATACATAGAATCAATACATATAGATAGGGCATATATGAGAAGAATCATATTTATTAACTAGTAGGATTGCAAGATTGTAGTAGAGTGTATCTACCTTAGAGGAATCAATGGGTTTGACTCCCAATGGCTGGAACAAGCAAGAACAGTGAGTTCTTGGTTGGAAATCACCAAGGGAAGTGGAAGAACCTTGATCTTCCACAAGCTTGATCAACAAGTAGTTCCCCTCCTTCTTCTCTCTCTCAAAATCTCCTAAGATAGGGCACAGAGGGTTTCTGAAACCCTAAGGCACGAACTCAGCCTATTTATAGGCAAGGGGTGGTGTTTAAAGTCTTAAACACCCTTAATGAAGAAAAACTGCGTATGACCGATCGATCGGTGCTATGGACCGAGCGATCGGAGGCTTACCGATCGATCGGTGTTATGACCGAGAGATCGGTCAAAAACACACTCTCTGGAATTTTTCCCCATACAAAAAAGTTAACCGTGCGATAGCCATCGAGCGATCGGTAGTGGACCGATCGATCGCAGGTAATGACCGAGCGATCGGTGCTCTGTTATGTCTGGACTGTTTTGACCATATCTTTTTACTCGCTCGTCGGATTTCGACGATTCAACTTGCGTTGGATCCGTCTTTCGAAAACGAACATTTCTAACGTTTCGGAATTTCCGATTTCTCCCTTATTTATTAATTAGACTATGAAAACTATGAAAACGGCCAATTAGCTATGAAGGTGCTATTCATTAATGATGAAAAAGTCCGGGGTGCTACATATGGCCAAAACAGTCTGGACCTACAGGCAATCGTAGCTCGGAAGGCACTAAGGACGTAGCTCTAGCTCTGATAACGTGTACGTTGTGCATCCGTTGTGCAACAGACAACGGGTACGTCGTGCAGCAGACAACGTGTACGTTGTACAGCAAACAACGAGTACGTTGTACAGCTCACAACGTGTACGTTGTGCATCCGTTGTGCAACAGACAACGGGTACGTTGTACAGCAAACAACGTGTACGTTGTACAGCACAACGGGCACGTTGCACATAAGACAACGGGTACGTTGTACAGCAAACAACATGTACGTTGTACAGCACAACGGGCACGTTGTACATAAGACAACGGACAATGTGTTATAGTTCACGGCGGGCACGTTGTACATAAGACAACGGACAACGAGCTCAGCACTATGCACAACACAACGTGACAACGGGTTCGGCACCCTTCACAGCACAACGTGTTCGGCACTATTCACGGCACAACGTGTTCAGCACTGTTCACAGCACAACGTGTTTGGCACTGTTCACCGCACAACGTGTTTAGCACTGTTCACAGCACAACGCGTTTGGCACCATTCACAGCTCAACGTGTTCAGTACTCGGGTTTTTGTAGAAATTTCAGTAAGGGTATTATGGTCTTTTGGTCGGTTCACTCTTACCTTAAGAGTGTAACCCGAGCCTTTAGGGCATCATTCAACACTTAGAGAGTTTGAGAGAATAGGAGAAAGGGGAGAAGGCGATTCCAACCTAGGGTTTCCATTTAGGAGAAGAATCAAAGGGGTTTCGAGACCCTAGATCACTTCAAGCCCATTTTTCTTCAAGATCAAGGCACAAAATCGTGAGGAGCATCTCCTCAAGCTAGGGCAGCACCTCACGGTCGTTTTTGGAAGGGGTTTCTTCCTCATTTCTCCTCATTTCTTCAAGGTCGGTACTCTTTGCTACCCTCCTAGTTATAGTTCCTCTTTTCCCTCTATTTCTTTTGATTTTCTTTCATTTACACCTGTGCTATGAGATGGATGGTTGTGAATGGTGAATGGAGGTGGATGTTGGCGAATGGATGCCGTGTGGATGATGTGATGAATGAATGGGAAAGGGCATTGTACTAATAATGAACATACAAGTGTGATGTGAGCATAACCCACCTAGAAAAGCATGATTTAGGTTTAAATGAATAATGAATAATGAACACACCATGTTTGATGAAATGCCAAGGTGAATAAAGTGAGTTGTAAACTAGGAAATGCATGCCTAATAAATTATGGATATTGATAGGGCCTATGATAGTGTGTTTTCTTGCTTTCCCTAATGATATGAATATTATATTGCTCAATCATTAATGTTATATGTGTTGTGAATTACCCAAATGTCATGTTTAAAATTAAATGCAAGTATGTACACGGTTCCCACGAGCACGGCATGCATGACATGATTTATCGAGGTTTTCAAGAACGTGGATAGAGGTGGGACATATCCTACGATATGTTTTACCTCGCTTTTCACAAGAAAACAAGAACCAACATTCCAAGAGGGGTCTCCCCTCTCTCACAAGTGCATATCATAAAGAAGGGCCTCCCTTCCCTCGCAAGTACATACATATCATGAAGAAGGGTCTCCCTTCCCTCGCAAGTGCATTGCATAAAGAAGGGTCTCCCTTCCCTCTCAAGGCATCTCACAAGCGCATCTCACAAGTGTATCTCACAAGTTGCATGATCACAAGCAAGCACGCATGACATGCATGACATGACACAATATACAAGAATCAAGCAAGATAGACAAGACGAGCTTTCAAGTACGAAAAGATATTTCAAGCCAAGTCAAGTGCACGATGTTTTCAAGAGGTTTCATCGGCTTTCTACGAATTACAAGCATGATTATAAATTGCTTTGCTTCCTTGTATGATGTGAATTGTTTCCATCTAACATGTATGAATTGCTCCTGAATTATGTATACTATCTGTATGCTATGACTATTGGTTAGTATTTAGTACCCGCTGAGTATTCCAAGCTCAGCCGTACTTCTTATGTCGGCAGGTGATGGCGGAGCAGCTGCTCCTTTTGATGTCTGTGCTCCGAGCCCTTGGGTGGAGGAGGAGTACATCGAGGAACCTTTGGAGGAACCTCCAGTAGAGGGTTACCATTAGGTGGTTGTAGATTCTGAGTGAATAGCTGTGGGTGAGCATGAGTGATTAAATCCATGTATTTTGGCGGGTCTATCCGCACTTTCTTTTGGATTCCTTGTGTGTAAACTTGGATTCGTATATACATAGAGGTTTGTTTAGACTTCCGCTGTGCAATGTTAGAGTATGTTTCCGCTGTTTATATCCTCTATTGTATATGCTCTGTGGGTTTTTGCAGGTTGGTTCGTCAAGCAAGTCATGTCAGCCATGATTAGTCGTCCAAAGTTCACTCTAACTCCTAGGGTGGGTTTTGGGTCGCGACAGTAGGGATCTGTGATCGATCGCAAGAGTGTGCGATCGATCGCATGCAGGGGGATAGCAGACCAGAAATGTTCGGGTTCATGTGCGATAGATCGCATCCAGGTGCGATCGATCACAAGGACCTACGATCGATCGCAGATAAGTGTGAGATCGATTGCATGCGGTAGCAGATTCCGGATTTGAGGGTCTTAAACCCATGTATTGTTTAGGATTCCTCATTTGGGGTTTTCTAACCTAAAGGAGAGAAAGAGGGAAGAAAGGGGAAGAGAGGATTTTGGGGAAATCCTTCAAAGAAGGCTTGGATTGGAGATCAAGGGAAGCTCATCTTGAAGATTTTCAAGCAAAGGACCTTCCTCAAGCAACTAGAGTTCCTCAAACTCAAAGAGAGATTCTTCCTCAAGTTGGAACTACACACCGAGGTTGATCTTCAACCCAAATCAAGGTCGGTACCTTATACTACCCTTCTAGTCCATCTCTACTCTTTATTTTCCTTCATTTTATGATTTTCCCTAATTTCTAAACAAGATAAGGAAATGGGATGAATGGATGGTTGTGTGGACGTTTATGGGCGATTGGATGCCGTGTATGTGTTGTGATGATTAAAATGGGAAGGGCATTTCACCTCAATAATGAACATACATGATGTCGATTGAATGAAGAATGATTCATGTAGAATAAAATGAAAGATTTAGGTGTTAACCAAAATACACATACCATGTGTTTGATGAAATGCCTCAATTCTTAACAAATAAGGCAAATTCCTTCTCTCCCAATTCAGAGTCACTGTCATCTTCATCTAAAGTTTCTTTGACAATTTTCCAAGCTACAAATTTATTTTTCTTGGATGGCCAAAGATTGAGTTCGAAGGTTTGGAGTGACCCAACCAATTCCTCAATTTTGAATTTAAAATTGGTAGATTTTGCTAAGAAGACCTATTCACCCCCGTCTAGGTCAAAGGAATCATTGAACAGGGGTATGTCAACCCCGATAGTATAATTACCATCTCTCCGGACCCAACACTGGAGACACCCCGTGTAGAACCCCGAATCCGCATTTCACTAAGTGGTAATAGTGTGTGAATAGTGCTCAAGTGTGGTCTTGTACACTAATGGGCCTTATGTTAATATAAGTGTGGTCTTGTACACTAATGGGCCTTATGTTAATATACAAGGGATCACCAATTGCTCGGTCCATATTAGCGATCGATCGGTCCACAACCAATTGATCGGTAGCTATCGATCGGTTAACTAATTTGTATCGTGAAAAATTCCAGAGAGGGTGTTTTCAACCGATCGCTCGGTTGAAACCACCGATCGCTCGGTCAGCCACCGATCACTCGGTCTGTACCACCGATCGATCGGTCATACGCAGATTTTCTTCATTAAGGGTATTTAAGACTTTAGCAACTACCCCTTAGCCTATATAAGGGCTTGTTCGTGCCTTAGGGTTTCAGAAACCCTTTTTGCACTATTTTGAGAGATTTTGAGAGGGAGAAGAAGGAGAGAAGCTAGGTGTTGCTCAAGCTTAAAGGGAGATCAAGATCCTTCCTTCCTTGGGTGTTTCTTATCAAAGAACTTGAAGTTTTTAAGTGTTCCAAGCTTTTGGAATCAAAATCACTAATTTCACCAAGGTAGATACACTCTACTACCAATCTAGTGATACTACTAGTTACCATATGTTATTCTTCTCATTCTATACTATAAATCTTGTTTTGTTATGGTGTGGGATGTTTTTTCTATACTTGGACGTAAACTATCACTATTATGCACTCTATGTGTTTGTGTAAATGCCTCTAAGGGTTTTTGGGTGTTTAAGCATGTTATCATTCTCATATGCTCAGATGTTCTCATGTCTCGCATGAATCGAGGTTTTTCCATGGATTTCTCCAAGTACGAAAAGGGTTTTGAATAAGTGACTTAAATGAATGATTCAAAGTAACTCTATATCTCTAAGATCGGTTCACAAGCTCAAAAGGATCATGATACACTCACAAGAACTCTATGATAATGTCTAAGATCATCTCACAAGCTCAAAAGGATCATAAATGAAATTGCTCTAAGATCTCTATGGTATTGGCTCTATGGTATTTGCTCTATGGTGTTGCTCTATGCCTCTACGGATCATAAACAACTCTAAGGAACTCCATGAACTCTAAGAACTCACAAGACTATGATTATCGCTTGACTCACATGGTGTTGGTTTTGGTTTTGGTTTTCGAATCTCATCTCACATGCTATTTCACGGTTTCTACGCTTTGACATGTTTTAAGGATTTCATTCTCCATGATTCGCATGCTCTATGCTATTATTGCTTTATTGTTAGTAGTTTGTATACGCTGAGTATTCCATGCTTATTAGATATTTGTTATCATCGGCAGGTGATTGGGTTCCATTCGAATTATATGGTACAGAGCCTTGGGTAGAGGAAGAGTACTTCGACCCGGAGCCTTCTATGGATCACCATCAGGATGACGGCTCATTAGATAGGCGTCATGATTTCGAATTCTGTTGATCGACTTAGAGAGATACAGTGTTTTGTTAAGTGAGAGTGGGACTTGTCCACTCCACATTTTTGGATACATACATGTATATTTTGTTGGTTCACGTTTGGACCAAGTATTAGGAGTATTCAGTTATACTTTGGCTTCCACTATGTATCGTAAATTGTTTCTACTATGTATGTCTATGTACTCTGACAGGTTTCTATGTGTGCCTTATGTATCATATTGGAGGTATGATACGGCGGTCAAGAGTCAAAGTATCCCTAACTCCTAGGGGGTATTTTGGGTCGTAACACCCCAGCTATACACCGCATCATGTTAAGTCACTTGAGGACATCAGTAGGACACTGACCCTCCCAATTATCAGTCATGGAGGAACCCTGATTATTAACAGACACCTCCTCTCTTGACCTAGTCAAAGAGGAACCACGACTAACAATACACACCGATTCTCCCAACTGTCACTCATGGAGGAACCCCGTCTCTTAACAGACACCGCCTCTCCTAACCTAATCATAGAGGAACCACGGCTAACAATAAACACCGACTCTCCCGACTATTAGTCATGGAGAAACTCAGACTCTTAACAGACACCGTCTCTCCTAACCTAGTCAAAAAGGAACCACAACTAACCATACACAAGAACTCTCCCAACTATTAATCATGGAGGAACCTCGGCTCTTAAAAAACACCGCCTCTCTTGACCTAGTCAAAGAGGAACCACAGCTAACAAAACACACCGACTCTCTTGACTATAAGCCATGGAGGAACCTCGGCCCTTACCAGACACCGACTCTCCTGACTAGTTAAAGAGGAATCACAGCAAACAATACACATTGACTTTCCTGACTATCAGTCATTGAGGAACCCCGGCTCTTAATAGACACCGCCTCTCCTGACCTAGTCAAAGAAGAATCACGGCTAACAATACACAAGTTAGAGTTTTTAACTGCAGAAAGTCTCTAATTAATCAAAGTCAAGCTCGGATAATTACAAAATTTGGCCTTGCGCCCCACATACCAAGGTCCGGACCGACTGTCACATTTTGGGACCTTACCGAGCCAATGGATTCTTCTATTGCCCCCAACAACGAAAGGGTGTTAGCATCAAGGTTACAACTCAAAGTACCCTTAATAGTTTTGATGATAACACAATAATAGAATGAACTTTATGGTACTAATTCTTCCTTTTAGAATGTGAACTTTCAGAAAAAAAAAAGAATATTAAGATTATCTTTCAAGTCATGAAGAATTGAAGAGTTCAACCATTCAAGGTCATCAAGAGTAAAGCTCCACAAATCAAGCTAAAGAAGATCATCACTCAAATGAAGACTAGTGTATTAGTTAAGAATGTCTAGAACCTTGTAAAAGTCCTCAAGACATTGGAAAAGAATTGCTCAAAGTTAACCTAGATAGATCCTAGGAGACCTAGTATAATTTGGACATCAATCTAAGGCCCTAAAAATGATTGAAATAATGTTAATTTGAATGCCTAAGGGTCCTAGCATGATTCCCATCTTATTGGTCTCAATATGATGAGTTTACTGAAAAAATTCAGTAGACTCGTCAACGAGTACAAGGGACTCGTCGATGAGTGGATGACAGAAAAATGTTCAATACCTTCTGTTCCCACTCGTTGACGACTCAAGCCTAATTTTCACTCACTCGTCGACGAGTGAGTGATTGTTCAACTACAAATAGAGATGATTTATGAACAAAATTATTCAACTAAGAGATTCTAACACTGTTCTATTGATTATTCATCACTCACAACCTTCAAGCAATCAATACTCTGTTTTTGCATTAAATTCCTTGAATCCCAATCCCTCTCTCTTTGAGCATTCAATTCCAATCAATCTTGAGAGATTGTAAGCTTTGTTTTTCATTCTTATCTAGCTCAGTTAGGAGCTTTTGAATTCGGATTTGTAATCCAATCAATTTTTGTGATTGCTAAAAGTCAAGAATCAGGGATTCTTGCACCATTTGAAGAAGAAAGTGTTCTTGTTCCTGAGGTTCTTCCTTAGCCTGTCAAAAGGATTGTAAAAGGTTATTCCTGAGCCTACAAAAGGATTGTAAAGGCTTGCTCTCTGCTCGTAAAGAAGAGTGTGATTATTGGAATCGTGAAAATCCTTAAAGTGGGAAGCTTAAAGGCGGGGACGTAGGCAAGTTGATGAACCCCGATAACATATCGTGTGTCTGGTATCTCTGACTCTCTCTCTATCTTTGTATTTCTGATTATTTGTTGGTAGCTTTAGTGATTAATTTTTAATTCCACAAAAATCACTTCGCATAAATTTTAAATTGCCATAAACCCTATTCACCCCCCTCTAGAGTCCATTATCTGGGCAAAAATTGGTATCAGAGCTTTGTACTCTATTTTAGATTTAACCATCTTGAGTTAAAGATCCTTTTATGGCAAACATATTTGCTACTACCTTAGGATAGGGCTAATCGATCACCCGTCCTCCATTGTTCAATGGAGAAAACTACAATTATTAGAAAACTAGGACGATGTATTACATCCAAGCTCTTGACTATGAATGCTGGAAGGTTATAGTCATGGCTCCACATCTTCCCTTTAAAATGGTAGATGATGTTAAAATCCCAAAAGTGGAAGAAGAATGGAATTATGCTGATATTAAACTCATTCAAATTAATGTTAAGGCTATTAGCAATCTTTATTGTGCTCCTAGCCCCCAAGAGTTTAATAGAGTCTCCAAATGTGATTCAGCCAAGGAGATTTAGGATAAACTTCAAGTTACATATGAAGGAACCAACCAAGTTAAAGAATAAAAAATTAGTATGTTGGTTCACAAATATGAACTTTTCAAAATGGAAAAGGATGAATCTATAGGAGATATGTTTACTCGCTTTACTAATATTTTGAATGAACTAAAATCCCTTGGTAAAGTGTATTCCAATGAAGATAATGTAAAAAAAGTTCTTCGCTCACTCGCAAAAAGTTGGGGTCCCAAAGTCACTACCATTCAAGAAGCTAAGGATTTGACCAAGCTTCCAATGAATGAGCTTCTTGAATCTCTCATGACACATGAGGTCATAATGAATGATCAAGAAGATGAGCTAAAAGTAAAAAAGGGACTTGCCTTGAAGACTACTCAAGAAAGTGAGGAAGAAGAGAGTGATGAAGATGATGACATTGCTCTAATGGCAAGGAAATTCAAGAAGTTCTTAAGGCACAAGAACTTCAAGAAGAAGTCTTATAAAAGATAATTCTCCAAAGAAATATCTAAAGGAGTGTAGAGCCCCAAAACTTTTTGTATACGCCTTGGGATGTGTGTCAAGGCATGATGTCTTGTAATCTCAATTTCATGAAATGAGAATTTGAAACTTCGATGGAATTGTGCCAAGAATGCTATAATTAATTAGATAAATTATTTAATAAAGCCTATAAGCTTTAAAGAGGTCCTAGTCAAGTTTAAAAGATGTTAGAATAGAAGTAGAATGGGTCCCAATAGTAGCAATGGGTGAAAAATGGACTCAGTGTCAAAAACCTGCAGACCACCCAATCGCTCGGTCCATTGTAGCGATCGATCGGTCCACAACCGATTGATCAGAGGCTATCGACTGGTGCACTTTCTTGTATGGGAAAAAATTCCAGAGAGCATGTTTTTGACCGATCGCTCGGTCAAGAACACCGATCGCTCGGTAGGCAACTGATCGATCGGTCATAACCACCGATCGCTTGGTCCCCCGCGTTTTGCATAAATTTCAGTAAGGGTGTTTTCGTGTTTTGGGCGTTTCACTCATGCCTTAAAGGCTTTGCCCGAGCATTTGAGGGTTCATAAACCCTAAGTAGAGAACTTGAGAGATAGAGAGAAAGGAGAAGGAGATTTCTAACCTAGGGTTTGCTTTGGAGAGAAATCAAAGGGGTTTTAAGAACCTTAGATCATCACAAGCTCGTTTTCCTTCAAGATCAAGGCTCAAGCACTCGTGGAGCACGTTCTCCAAGCTAGGGCAGTGACTCACGCACGTTTTTACAAGGGGTTTCTTCCCTCATTTGTCAAGGTCGGTACCTTTTGCTACCCTCCTAGTTCATACCTCTTTTCTTTTCTTCTTCCTTATAGTTTCCCTAATGTATGAACCTATTGGGATGTGAATGGAATGGTTGTGTGAGGATGGATTTGGGGGAATGGATGCCTTGTGAATGATGTGATGAATGAAATGGGGAGGGCATTGTATCCATAATAAACATACATGTGTGATGTGAACATCAATCCACCTAGAAAAGCATGATGTAGGTTAAATACATAACGAACACCCCATGTTTGATGAAATGCCAAGGTGAATAAAATGAGTTGGAAATTAAGAGATGCATGCTTAATTAATTATGGAAATTCCTAGGGCCTATGATAGTGTATTTCCTTGCTTTCCCTAAATTGCATGAATATTGACTTGCTCAAATTATCGATGTTATATGTATTGTGAATTACCCAATTGTCATATTTAAATTCAAATGCAAGTATGCACACGATTCCACGAGTATGGTATTGCATGACATGATTTACCGAGGTTTTTCAAGAATAATAATTAGAGGTGGGACATATCCTACGATATGTTTTACCTCGCTTTTGGCAAGAACAAGACTCGTATGCATAAGAAGGGTCTCCCTTCCCTCGCAAGTACATATCATAAGAAGTTTTCCCTTCCCTCGCAAGTGCATTTAGGAAGAAGGGTCTCCCTTCCCTCACAAGTAGTTTATTTTCCAAGCAAGCAAGATACATGGCATGGCAAACATGAGCATTTAGGAAGAAGGGTCTCCCTTCCCTCACAAGTAGCATGAACACGTTTATTTTCCAAGCAAGCATGACATGGCATGACACACATGACACGACATGATACGATAAGACAAGACAGACAAGACAAGTTTTCAAGCACGAAAAGGGCAATTTGAGTCAAGTCTAGTGCACGAGGTTTTCAAGGGTTTTATCGGCTTTTACAAAAATGCAACCATGATTATAAACTGCTTTACTTTCTCGTGAAGATATGAATTGTTCCTACTTTATATCTGTGAACTACTTCCTGCTTTCTATATTGCTATTGTTTTGCTATAACTGTTGGTTAGTATTTGGTACCCGCTGAGTATTCCATGCTCAACTGTACTTTTTATATCGACAGGTGATAGCGGAGCGGCTGCTCCTTTTGACATCTATGCTCCGAGCCCTTGGGTAAAGGAGGAGTATGTCGAGGAACCTGTGGAGGAACCTCCGGTAGAGGGTTATTATTAGAGGTGGTAGATTCTGAGTAAATAGCTGTGGGTGGGTTGAGAGAGATGTATTCATGTATTTTGGCGGGCCTGTCCGCACTTTCTTTTGTGTATCTTTTTGTATAAACTTGGATCATGTGTGTATATATACATAGAGGTTTGTTAGTCTTCCGTTGTGCTATGTTAGAGTATGTTTCCACTATTATTGTCCTCTATTGTATATGCTCCAGGTCTTTTGCAGGTTATTTTGGTCAAGTAAGTCATGCAAGTTATGATGAGTCATCCAAGATTCACTCTAATTCCTAGGGTAGGTTTTGGGTCGCGACAAGGAGAATCAAGCAAGAAAGAGCAAATCATTTGCTATGAGTATAAGAAATCAGGACACATCAAGACCAAGTGTCCTCAACAAAAGAAATGCCAAAAATTCAAGAAAAATGCAATGAAGGCTACATGGAACGACTCCGAAGGAAGTGGGTCAGATAAAAGTTCAAGTGATGAAGAGGTCGCCAACCTTTGCCTCATGGCACTTGAAAATGAAGAGGTAAATTCTACCCAAAATGAATCTCTTTCTTATGAAGAAATTACAGAAGCTTTTGATGAACTTTACATTGAATTTCTAAAATTAGGATCGAAGAATAAACAACTTTGAAAGGACAACATTTCTCTTTCAAGCTTAAATGAATCTTTATTAAAAGAGAGATGATTTACAAAATAAAAAGACCAACCTTGTTAAAGAAAATGATGTTTTAAATAAAAAATTAAAAGACTTTCAAAATTCACCCCAATGATCACCTTGTGAATGTGAAGAGCTTAAAGCTAAAGTCAAAGACTGACTAAAATAGCTCATACCTTGTCTATGGGAGAAAAGAATCTTGAAAAAAATTTGGGCCAACAAAGATGTGTCTTTAGAAAGGCCGGACTTGGGTATAACCCTTTTGCAAAACAAAAGGAATACCAAAACTTCTTTTCAAAATCAACTAATGTTTTAAACCCACCAACTAATGCATTCTTTACTTTTTAATGGAAAGAAATTGGTAAAGAAAGTTTGGGTCGCAAAGGGATCATCCACCCCCAAGACCATCCATAAGGCCCAAACATAGTTTGGGTCCCTAAAGGAACTTACCCTCCCAAAACTAACCAAAAATCAGTTTGGGTTCCAACCAAAACTGTGTGGGTACCGGGAGGAACATATGTTAGAGTTACTTAAATCTTGTCTTGTAGGTTTGTTTGAAATCTAACTCCTCCAAGTCAAGATGGTTCTTGGAAAGTGGATGCTCTAGGCACATGTCGGGGAACAAAAAGTTATTCATCTCTCTTACTCCAAAAGATGGAGGGCATGTGACCTTCGGGGACAATGTAAAAGGGAAGATCATCGGTATAGGTAATTTTGGTAAGAGTTCTACTACTTTTATCGAAAATGTCTTGTTAGTTGATGATCTGAAACATAACTTGATTAGTATTAATCAATTGTGTGATAAATGATTAAACATATCTTTTAAATCAAATGTTTGCATCATTAAAGACAAAGATAACATTAATACCTTGTTCATTACTCATAGACATGAAAATGTATACACCATTGATTTTGATGAACTAAATTCTCAAAACTTGATTTGTTTTTCAGCTATTAATGAAACTAGTTGGTTATGGCATGCAAGTATGGACTTACTATCTAAATTGTCTAGAATAGAATTTGTTAAAGGTTTACCAAAAACCAATTTTCAAGAGATAATTTGTGATGCTTGTCAACTAGGAAAACAAATAAAATCCTCATTCAAAAAGAAACTAGAAATTTCAACCTCTAGGCCTCTAGAATTGTTACATAGCGATTTATTTGGACCTAATGATGTTGCTAGCTTAGGTGGCAAACTTTATGTATTTGTTATTGTTGATGATTATTTTAGATTCACATGGGTATTATTTCTATCTCATAAGAGTGAAGTGCATGTATTATTTGAAAAATTCTATATAATGGTTCAAAATGAAAAAGGCTACTCTATTAACAATATTAGAAGTGATAGAGGTAAAGAATCCAAGAATAAAGAGCTTGAATCTTTTTGTGAAGATAATGGTTTCAACCATAATTTCTCCACACTTAGAACTCCTCAACAAAATGGAGTAGTTGAATGAAAGAATAGGTCATTGTAAGAAATGGGTAGAACCATGTAAATGAATATAAATTACTTAATTATTTTTGGGTTGAGTGTTAGACATGTATGCCCACAAAGCCATTCCAGAATTGTATTTATCTATTTCTAAATCAATAAGTACATATTTTACATTCACACATTGTCTTCTACATTGGGTAATATATCAAAAGTATCTCATTGGATGAGACTACTTTGTCCCTTAGGTAACATTGTAGGAAAACCATCCAATTAGTTGATAACTGATTGCTAAGGAGATATGGTTTTTCCGGTTCCTTGTAGACCTAAAATTGTTCTAAGTTAATTAGGATGCATCTGGACAATGTATTCCTAATAACTTATACATTGTTAGTTTCATATGATGGAGTGATGAATCTCAATCACTGAGAGAAGGGCTCTCTTGACTAAAATGTGGATATAAGTAAGAAGTACTTATATTGCAATTGGATCACTTAGTTGATACCCTTAGAAATATACTATCTTTATATTTAGGGTAGTCCATTTGATAGATTGTCCTTAAACTGAGAGGTCGACATCTTCTCTAGTATTTGCCTATGTAGCTTTGATGTAGCCAATCGTCAATGTCCAACACACCAGACTAAATACGGGCTCGTTGGGTTATGTACGCTGTACTGGTATTTATCGATGAAATGGTTTTATCGAGGAATTTATTTTCTGTATAAAAGAAATGTAATAATTATTATTATTTCTTTTAAAGAATTTTTAAAAATGTTTTGCAAGTCGAAGTTTGACTAAAAGTATCAAAGAGAATGGGTTCTCAATATAAGCCAGGAATAAAAGACAATATTAGATATTGTCCCGTAAGCTTATAACAATATTGGAAGTGGAGGGACTGATATGTAAACAAATCTTGAGATAGAAATACCTGCAAGTAATTCTCTATTTTCTGGAGGTTAATCACATTGTGTTAATGGACATTAATTGTGATTGGTGGAAGTCCATGGATATAGATAAAATTCTATAATCCTAATGGAGTATAGGAAAGGTGTTTCCTAGTAACAATGCTTTAACCGAAAGGTTGAGTACTTGGTCCCACAACTGGAAATAAGAGACCCCTTTAAATCCCACACACAAGGACTTTCTTAAAGTGTTTAATTTAGTTAAATTAATTAATTTATTTATTTCTCTAAGAAATCACTATATGATATAGTGAAGCTCTAAAAGGTGGAATTACATTAAATGTGAAAAGCCAAATGGGTAGGACCCATTGGGGAATATGATTAAAGATCAAAGAAATTGACCAAAAGGGGTTTGGAACCCATATGGGCGTGTGGGGTGGGGCCCACCTAGAGTGGGACGCCCACTCCATGGAGATTGCTTTATTTTTTGTCTTTTAATTAGTTTCTAATTAACAAACACCTTATTGGATAAGGTTTGTTAATTAGTTAGTTAGTTACTAATTAAAGATTCTCTATTTGTTAGGGATTCTATTAGTTTCTTGTTAATCAAGGAATCCTAATTGGATTAGGATAATGATGGAATTAGTTAGACACTAATGGATAATATCAGTTTCTATTTTGATTAATCCTAATTAATTAAAGGAGAAACCAAATAGGAAACTAATGGAGGAATTCTAATTGGATTAGAAAGAGGAGACTTGGGTTGCATGCAACCCAAGTAAAACCTATATATAGAAGTGTACGGTCCCACTTTGAGGACAAGGATTAATTTCCAGATTTTGCAATCTCTCTCCTCCCTCAATCTCACGCCCAACCCCCTCTCTCTCTAGGGTGTACGGTCAGCCCCCTTCCCCTTTTATTCTTGTTATATTGTGTTCTTGCTTTGAGTATCAAGAAGAGATCAAGAACCCATCTTGAAGGATAAAGATTGGATCTTTTATTCAAGATTTCTAGAGCTGGATTTTTGGAAGGGCCATTAGCTTCCATTAGAGAAAGCTTTAATGAAAAAGAAGGTCCGTGTAGATTGCGAAGGAGACTTGGCACTTGTGAAGTTTTGCCGGTATTGCTATTATTGTGGATTTGATTTAACAATTTCAAAGTCGCAAAGGTATTATGATTTTAACTCTCATTGAATAAAATCAATTAGAATCTTAGTCAGATCTTGGGATTCGATGTATGCCCCCCCCCCCCCAAGAACTGTTTTTCTAAAATTAAAAAGAGGCGTACTTTCACTGAGGCTATAAATACATCTTACTATGTGATAAATGGAGTTGTAATTAGAAACAAATTAAATAAAACCCCTTATGAACTTTGGAATGGTAAATCACCTAATTTTGGTTATTTCAAAGTGTTTGGTTGCAAATATTTTATTCTAAATAACAAACACAACTTAAAGAAATTGAACCAAAATCTAGTGAAGGAATTTTCCTTGGATACTCTTCAAATAGCAAAGTGTATAGGGTATTTAATAAAACTTCCCTAATATTTGAAGAATCAATGCATGTTATCTTTGATTAATCAAATTCTTTTGAATCTAAGAATATTGATGATGATGTTCCAAATGACAATATTGAAACAATTTCTAAAGACATTGGTAATTTGGAAATCACTAAAAATGAGAATGAAAATCAAGATAATAATAATGATGATAAAAACTTAGAAGTTGAAAATGAAGAAGAAAATGATATTCAACTTCCTAAGGCATGGAGATCAATTAAGGATCATCCTAAAGATCAAATACTTGATAATATGGAACAAGGCGTAAGAACAAAAAGAAATATTTTTAATAACCTTGCATTCCTCTCTTAAATTGAACCTAAAAATGTCCTTGAAGCAATTAATAATGAATCATGGGGAATTGCTATGCAATAAGAATTAAATCAATTTAAAAGAAATCAAATATGGGATTTAGTGCCTAGACCTAAAAGCAAATCTATAATAGTTACTAAATTGATTTTTAGAAATAAAAAGGATGAAGAAGGAAACATTGTTAAAAATAAGGTCAAACTAGTGGCTCAAGGATACAACCAAGAAGAGGGAATTGATTATGATGAAACTTTTGCCCTTGTTGCTAGACTTGAAGCTATTAGGATGTTGCTTGCATATATACTTTCGTCTCTAGGAGCCCAATTCAGGTAAACGACCCCAGATTCCTTCGAAATGAATTCCCACACTTAGGTTGGGTAGAAATACATGCGTTAGAAAAAACTGCATCGAAATTCGACCATCGTTTAATTTGGGGCGTGTTATTAGGTTTAGGCCGAAGTATATTTTCTAAGTAAGGATTTCGGGCCTCTCGGTGCCCAAATAGGAGAAATGACCTTGGATTCCATTGAAACAAATTTCAACACATCGGTTGGGTCGAAATACGAGCATTAGAAAAAATTACATTAAAATCCGACCCCCGGTATTGATTTGGAACACATGTATAGGTTTAGGCCGAAGTATACTTTCTACGAATGAAGTTTTGGCCTATAGGTGGTCAAATCGGGCAACCGACGTAGGATTCCATTGAAACGAATTCCCACACTTGGGTCGGGTCGAAATACACGCGTTAGAAAAAATGACATCGAAATCTAACCCCCACGTATGGATTTGGTGCGCGTTTGATGGTTGAGGCCAAAGTATACTTTCTAATAACAAATTTTGGGCCTATAAGTGCTCAAATCGGGCAAACAATCTTGGATTCCATCAGAAAAAATTCTCACACTTAGGTTGGGTTAAAATACATGCGTTTAAAGAAACTACATCGAAATCTGACCCCTGTTTTGTATTGGGTGTACGTTTGTATGTTTAGGCTGAAGTATACTTTCTAGTTATGGATTTCATGCCTCTCAGTGCCCAACTTGGGCAAACAACCTCGGATTCCATTGAAACGAATTCTCAGACTTAATATGAGTCGAAATACACGCGTTAGAAGAAACATCATAAAATCCAACCCCGTTTTGGATTTCGTGCGCATTTGTAGGTTTAGGCCTAGGTATACTTTCTATGTATTGACTTTCGTCTCTAGGTACCCAATTCAGGTAAACGACTTCGGATTCCAAAGAATTATATTCTGACACTTAGTTTGGGTCGAATTACTCGCGTTAGAAGATACAACATTGAAATCCGACCCCCGATTTGGATTTGGTGTGCGTTTGAAGGTTTAGTCCGAAGTATACTTTCCAAACAATGAATTTTTGGCCTATGGGCGATCAAATCGGGCAAACGACCTCGGATTCCATCGAAACGAATTCCCACATATAGGTTGGGTTGAAATACATGCATTAGAAGAAGCTACATCAAAATCCAAACCAGGTTTTGATTTGGTGCGTGTTTTTAGGTTTAGACCGAAGTATACTTCCTAAGTAAGGATTTCGAGCCTCTCGGTGCCCAAATAGGGCAAATCACCTCGGATTCCATTCAAACAAATTTCCACACATAGGTGGGGTCGAAATACACGCCTTAGAAGAAACGACATCGAAATCTGAGGCCCGATTTGGATTTGGTGCGCGTTTGTAGGTGTCAGCCGAAGTATATTTTCTAAGAATGAATTTTAGGCCTATAAGTGGACAAATCGGGCAAATGACCTAGGATTTCATCGAAACGGATTTTCACACTTACTATGAGCATAATATACGCGTTAGAAGAAACGACATCAAAATCCGACTCCGATTTTGGATTTGGTGCGTGTTTGTAGATTTAGGCCTAAGTATACTTCCTAAGTATGTACTTTCGTCTCTAGGAGCCCAATTCAGGTAAACGACCCCAGATTCCATCGAAACGAAATCCCACACTTAGGTTGGGTAGAAATACACGCGTAAAAAGAAACGACATCAAAATCTAAGCCTTGGTTTGGATTTGGAGCGCGTTTGTATGTTTAGGCCGAAGTATGCCTTTAAGTATGAATTTCGGGCCTCTCGGTTCCCAAATCGGGCAAACGACCTCGGATTCCGTCGAAACGAATTCCCATAGGGAGGTTGAGTCGAAATACAAGTGTTAGAAGAGAAAACATCGAAATCTGACCCCCGGTATGGATTTGGTCCGCGTTTGTAGGTTTAGGCCAAAGTTTACTCTCTAAGAATGAATTTTGGGCCTATAGGTGCTCACATCCGGCAAACGACCTCTGATTCCATGGAAACGAATTCCAACAATTAGGTTGGGTCAAAATACACGCGTTAGAAAAAACTACATCGAAATCCAACCCAGGTTTAATTTAGAGCGTTTTTTTAGGTTTAGGCCGAAGTATACTTTCTAAGTAAAGATTTCGGGCCTCTCAGTGCCCAAATAGGGGAAACAACCTCGGAATCCATTTAAACAAATTTCAACACATAGGTGGGGTCGAAATACGTGCATTAGAAAAAATAACAACGAAATCCGACCACCGGTATGGATTTGGAACGCTAGGCCGAAGTATACTTTCTAAGAATGAATTTTGGGCCTATAGGTGGTAAAATCGGGCAAACGATCTTGGATTCCTTCAGAACAAATTCCCACACTTAGGTTGGGTCGAAATACACGCGTTTAAAGAAACTACATCGAAATCTGACCCCTGTTTTGTATTGGGTGCACGTTTGTAGGTTTAGGCTGAAGTATACTTTCTAATTATGGATTTCGTGCTCTCGGTGCCCAAATTGGTCAAACAACCTCGGATTCCATTGAAAAAAATTCTCAGACTTAGTATGAGTCGAAATACACGCCTTAGGTTGGGTTGAAATACGCACATTAGAAAAAATGACATCGAAATCCGACCACCGGTATGGATTTGGAACGCATGTACAGGTTTAGGCCGAAGTATACTTTCTAAGAATGAGTTTTGGGCCTATAGGTGGTCAAATCGGGCAAACGACCAAGGATTCCATCGAAACGAATTCCCACACTTAGGTTGGGTAGAAATACACGCGTTAAAACAAACGACATCAAAATCTAACCCTTGGTTTGGATTTGGAGCACGTTTGTATGTTTAGGCCGAAGTATGCCTTTAAGTATGAATTTCGAGCCTCTCGGTTCCCAAATCGGGCAAACGACCTCGGATTCCATCGAAACGAATTCCCTCACTTAGGTTGGGTTGAAATACACGCGTTAAAACAAAAATCATCGAAATCCGACCCTCGGTATGGATTTGATGCGCGTTTGTAGGTTTAGGCCAAAGTTTACTTTCTAAGAATGAATTTTGGGCCTATAGGTGCTCAAAACCGGCAAACGACCTCTGATTCCATCGAAACGAATTCCCAGACTTAGGTTGGGTCGAAATACACGCGTTAGAAGAAACTACATCGAAATCCGACCCTGGTTTAATTTGGAGCGTGTTTTTAGGTTTATGCTGAAGTATACTTTCTAAGTAAGGATTTTAGTCGTCTTGGTGCCCAAATAGTGGAAACGACCTCGGATTCCATTTAAACAAATTTAAACACATAGGTTGGGTCGAAATATGGACATTAGAAAAAATAACCTCGAAATCCGACCCCCGGTATGGATTTGGTATGCATGTATAGGTTTAGGCCGATTTGTACTTTCTAAGAATGAATTTTGAGCCTATTGGTGGTCAAATCGGGCAAAGAAAAGACATCAAAATCTCACCCTTGGTTTGGATTTGGAGCGCGTTTTTATTTTAGGCCTAAGTATGCTTTTAAGTATGAATTTCGGGCCTCTCGGTGCCCAAATCGGGCAAACGACCTCGGATTCCATCCAAACGAATTGCCACAGTTAGGTTGTGTCGAAATACACATTTTAAAATAAAAAACATCGAAATCTGACCCCCGGTACGGATTTGGTGCATGTTTGTAGGTTTAGGCCAAAGTTTACTTTCTAAGAATGAATTTTGGGCCTATAGGTGCTCAAATCGGGCAAACGAACTCCAATTTCATCGAAATGAATTCCCACACTTAGGTTGGGTCGAAATACACGTGTTAGAAAAAACTTTATCGAAATTCGACCACGACTTAATTTGGGGCGTGTTTTTAGGTTTTGGCCGAAGTATACTTTCTAAGTAAGGATTTCAGGCCTCTCGGTGCCCAAATAGGGGAAACGACCTCGGATTCCATTGAAACAAATTTCAACACATAGGTTGGGTCGAAATACGCACATTAGAAAAAATAACACCGAAATCCGACCTCCGATATGGATTTGGAAAGCATGTATTGGTTTAGGCCGAAGTATAATTTCTAGGAATGAGTTTTGGGCCTATAGGTGGTCAAATCAGGCAAACGACCAAGGATTCCATCGAAATGAATTCCCACACATAGGTCGGGTCGAAATACACGCGTTAGAAGAAACAACACTGAAATCTGACACCCCCGTGTGGATTTGGTTCGCGTTTGATGAGGCCAAAGTATCCTTTCTAAGAATGAATTTTGGGGTTATAGGTGCTCAAATCGGTCAAACGATCTTTGATTCCTTAAGAACAAATTCCCACATTTAGGTTTGGTCGAAATACACACCTTAGAAGAAATGACATCGAAATCTGAACCCCGGTTTAGATTTGGTACGCGTTTGTAGGTTTAGGCCGAAGTTTACTTTCTAAAAATGAATATTAGGCCTGTAGGTGGACAAATGGGGCAGACGACCTCGAATTTCATCGAAACGGATTTTAAAACTTAGAATGAGCGTAATACATGCGTCAGAAGAAACGACATCAAAACCCGACTCCTGTTTTGGATTTGCTGCACGTTTGTAGATTTAGGAATAAGTATACTTCCTAAGTATGTACTTTAGTCTCTAGGAGCCCAATTCAAGTAAACGACCCCAGATTCCTTCGAAATGAATTCCCACACTTAGGTTGGGTAGAAATACACGCGTTAGAAAAAACTGCATCGAAAATCGACCCTCGTTTAATTTGGGGCGTGTTATTAGGTTTAGGCCGAAGTATACTTTCTAAGTAAGGATTTCGGGCCTCTCGGTGCCCAAATAGGGGAAACGACCTCGGATTCCATTGAAACAAATTTCAACACATAGGTTGGGTCGAAATACGCACATGAGAAAAAATAACACCGAAATCCGACCTCCGATATGGATTTGGAAAGCATGTATTGGTTTAGGCCGAAGTATACTTTCTAGGAATGAGTTTTGGGCCTATAGGTGGTCAAATCGGGCAAACAACCAAGAATTCCATCGAAATGAATTCCCACACATAGGTCGGGTCGAAACACACGCGTTAGAAGAAACAACACTGAAATCTGACACCCCCGTGTGGATTTGGTTCGCGTTTGATGAGGCCAAAGTATCCCTTCTAAGAATGAATTTTGGGGTTATAGGTGCTCAAATCGGGTAAACGATCTTTGATTCCTTAAGAACAAATTCCCACATTTAGGTTTGGTCGAAATACACGCCTTAGAAGAAACGACATCGAAATCTGAACCCCGGTTTAGATTTGGTACGCGTTTGTAGGTTTAGGCCGAAGTTTACTTTCTAAAAATGAATATTAGGCCTGTAGGTGGACAAATGGGGCAGACGACCTCGAATTTCATCGAAACGGATTTTCAAACTTAGAATGAGCGTAATACATGCGTCAGAAGAAACGACATCAAAACCCGACTCCTGTTTTGGATTTGCTGCACGTTTGTAGATTTAGGAATAAGTATACTTCCTAAGTATGTACTTTAGTCTCTAGGAGCCCAATTCAGGTAAACGACCCCAGATTCCTTCGAAATGAATTCCCACACTTAGGTTGGGTAGAAATACACGCGTTAGAAAAAACTGCATCGAAAATCGACCCTCGTTTAATTTGGGGCGTGTTATTAGGTTTAGGCCGAAGTAAGGATTTCGGGCCTCTCGGTGCCCAAATAGGGGAAACGACCTCGGATTCCATTGAAACAAATTTCAACACATAGGTTGGGTCGAAATACGCACATTAGAAAAAATAACACCGAAATCCGACCTCCGATAGGGATTTGGAAAGCATGTATTGGTTTAGGCCGAAGTATACTTTCTAGGAATGAGTTTTGGGCCTATAGGTGGTCAAATCGGGCAAACGACCAAGGATTCCATCGAAATGAATTCCCACACATAGGTCGGGTCGAAACACACGCGTTAGAAGAAACAACACTGAAATCTGACACCCCCGTGTGGATTTGGTTCGCGTTTGATGAGGCCAAAGTATCCTTTCTAGGAATTAATTTTGGGGTTATAGGTGCTCAAATCGGGCAAAAGATCTTTGATTCCTTAAGAACAAATTCCCACATTTAGGTTTGGTTGAAATACACGCCTTAGAAGAAACGACATAGAAATCTGAACCCCGGTTTAGATTTGGTACGCGTTTGTAGGTTTAGGCCGAAGTTCACTTTCTAAAAATGAATATTAGGCCTATAGGTGGAAAAATTGGGCAGACGACCTCGAATTTCATCGAAACGAATTTTCAAACTTAGAATGAGCGTAATACATGCGTAAGAAGAAACGACATCAAAACCCGACTCCTGTTTTGGATTTGCTGCACGTTTGTAGATTTAGGAATAAGTATACTTCCTAAGTATGTACTTTAGTCTCTAGGAGCCCAATTCAGGTAAACGACCCCAGATTCCTTCGAAATGAATTCCCACACTTAGGTTGGGTAGAAATACACGCGTTAGAAAAAACTGCATCGAAAATCGACCCTCGTTTAATTTGGGGCGTGTTATTAGGTTTAGGCCGAAGTATACTTTCTAAGTAAGGATTTCGGGCCTCTTGGTGCCCAAATAGGGGAAACGACCTCGGATTCCATTGAAACAAATTTCAACACATAGGTTGGGTCGAAATACGCGCATTAGGAAAAATAACATCGAAATCCGACCACCGGTACAGATTTGGAACGCATGTATAGGTTTAGGCTGAAGTATACTTTCTAAGAATGAATTTTGGGCCTATAGGTGGTCAAATCGGGCAACCGACCTAGGATTCCATCGAAACGAATTCCCACACTTAGGTCGGGTCGAAATACACGCGTTATGTTTAGGCCGAAGTATACTTTCTAGTTATGGATTCATTGCCTCTGGGTGCCCAAATTGGGCAAACAACCTCGGATTCCATTGAAACGAATTCTCAGACTTAGTATTAGTTGAAATACACGCGTTAGAAGAAACAACATTAAAATCCAACACCGTTTTGGATTTCATGCGCGTTTGTAGGTTTCAGCCTAAGTATACTCTTCTTATGTATGTACTTTCGTCTTTAGGTGTCCAATTTAGGTAAACGACCGCAGATTCCATCGAAACGAATTCCCTCACTTAGGTTGGGTTGAAATACACGCGTTAAAACAAAAATCATCGAAATCCGACCCTCAGTATGGATTTGATGCGCGTTTGTAGGTTTACGCCGAAGTTTACTTTCTAAGAATGAATTTTGGGCCTATAGGTGCTTAAAACCGACAAACGACCTCCGATTCCATTGTAACGAACTTCCACACTTAGGTTGGGTCGAAATACACCCGTTAGAAAAAACTACATCGAAATCCGACCATGGTTTAATTTGGAGCCTGTTTTTAGGTTTATGCCGAAGTATACTTTCTAAGTATGGATTTCAGGCATCTTGTTGCCCAAATAGTGGAAACGACCTCGGATTCCATTTAAACAAATTTAAACACATAGGTTGGGTCGAAATACAGACATTAGAAAAAATAACCTCGAAATCCGACCCCCGATATGGATTTGGTATGCATGTATAGGTTTAGGCCGATGTGTACTTTCTAAGAATGAATTTTGAGCCTATTGGTGGTCAAATCGGGCAAAGAAACGACATCAAAATCTCACTTTTGGTTTGGATTTGGAGCGCGTTTGTATTTTAGGCCTAAGTAAGCTTTTAAGTATGAATTTCGGGCCTCTCGGTGCCCAAATCGGGCAAACGACCTCGGATTCCATCGAAACGAATTGCCACAGTTAGGTTGTGTCGAAATACACGTGTTAAAATAAAAAACATCGAAATTTGACCCCCGGTATGGATTTGGTGCACGTTTGTAGGTTTAGGCCAAAGTTTACTGTCTAAGAATGAATTTTGGGCCTATAGGTGCTCAAATCAGGCAAACGAACTCCAATTTCATCGAAACGAATTCCTATACTTAGATTGGGTCGAAATACACGTGTTAGAAAAAATTGCATCGAAATTCGACCCCGATTTAATTTGGGGTGTGTTTTTAGGTTTTGGCCGAAGTACACTTTCTAAGTAGGGATTTTGGGCCTCTCAGTGCCCAAACAGGGGAAACGACCTCGGATTCTATTGAAACAAATTTCAACACATAGGTTGGGTCGAAATACGCGCATTAGAAAAAATAACATTGAAATCCGACCCCCGATATGGATTTGGAACGCATGTATAGGTTTAGGCCGAAGTATACTTTCTAAGAATGAATTTTGGGCCTATAGGTGGTCAAATCGGGCAACCGACCTAGGATTCCATCGAAACGAATTCCCAAACTTAGGTCGGGTCGAAATACACGCATTATGTTCAGGCCGAAGTAAACTTTCTAGTTATGGATTTCATGCCTCTAGGTGCCCAAATTGGGCAAACAACCTCGGATTCCATTGAAACGAATTCTCAGACTTAGTATGAATTGAAATACACACGTTAGAAGAAACAACATTAAAATCCAACCCCGTTTTGGATTTCATGCGCGTTTGTAGGTTTCGGCCTAAGTATACTCTTCCTAAGTATGTACTTTTGTCTTTAGGTGCCCAATTTAGGTAACGACCACAGATTCCATCGAAACGAATTCCCTCACTTAGGTTGGGTTGAAATACACGCGTTAAAACAAAAATCATCGAAATCCGACCCTCAGTATGGATCTGATGCACGTTTGTAGGTTTAGGCCGAAGTTTACTTTCTAAGAATGAATTTTGGGCCTATAGGTGCTCAAAACCGAAAACGACCTCCGATTCCATCGAAATCCGACCCCGGTTTAATTTGGACCGTGTTTTTAGGTTTATGCCGAAGTATACTTTCTAAGTAAGGATTTCAGGCGTCTCGGTGCCCAAATAGTGGAAACGACCTCGGATTCTATTTAAACAAATTTAAAGACATAGGTTGGGTCGAAATACGGACATTAGAAAAAATAACCTCGAAATCCGACCCCCGAATTGGATTTGGTATGCATGTATAGGTTTAGGCCGAGGTGTACTTTCTAAGAATGAATTTTGAGCCTATTGGTGGTCAAATCGGGCAAAGAAACGACATCAAAATCTCACCCTTGGTTTGGATTTGGAGCGCGTTTGTATTTTAGGCCTAAGTATGCTTTTAAGTATGAATTTCGGGCTTCTCGGTGCCCAAATCGGGCAAACGACCTCGGATTCCATCGAAACGAATTGCCACAGTTAGGTTGTGTCGAAATACACGTGTTAAAATAAAAAACATCGAAATTTGACCCCCGGTATGGATTTGGTGCACGTTTGTAGGTTTAGGCCAAAGTTTACTTTCTAAGAATGAATTTTGGGCCTATAGGTGCTGAAATCAGGCAAACGAACTCCAATTTCATCGAAACGAATTCCCACACTTAGGTTGGGTCATAATACACGTGTTAGAGAAAACTGCATCGAAATTCGACCCTGATTTAATTTGGGGCGTGTTTTTAGGTTTTGGCCGAAGTTTACTTTCTAAGTAAGGATTTCGGGCCTCTCGGTGCCCAAACAGGGGAAACGACCTCGGATTCCATTGAAACAAATTTCAACACATAGGTTGGGTCGAAATACGAGCATTAGAAAAAATAACATCGAAATCCGACCTCCGATATGGATTTGGAAAGCATGTATTGGTTTAGGCCGAAGTATACTTTCTAAGAATGAGTTTTGGGCCTATAGGTGGTCAAATCGGGCAAACGACCAAGGATTCCATCGAAACGAATTCCCACACATAGGTCAGGTCGAAATACACGCGTTAGAAGAAACAACATTGAAATCTGACTCCCCCGTGTGGATTTGGTGCGCGTTTGATGGTTGAGGCCAAAGTATACTTTCTCAGAATGAATTTTGGGGTTATAGGTGCTCAAATCGGGCAAACGTTCTTGGATTCCTTCAGAACAAATTCCCACATTTAGGTTAGGTTGAAATACACGCCTTAGAAGAAACGACATCGAAATCTGCCCCCCGGTTTTGATTAGGTACGCGTTTGTAGGTTTAGGCCGAAGTTTACTTTCTAAAAATGAATATTAGGCCTATAGGTGGACAAATGGGGCAGACGACCTCGAATTTCATCGAAACGGATTTTCAAACTTAGAATGAGCGTAATACATGCGTCAGAAGAAACGACATCAAAACCCGACTCCTGTTTTGGATTTGCTGCACGTTTGTAGATTTAGGAATAAGTATACTTCCTAAGTATGTACTTTAGTCTCTAGGAGCCCAATTCAGGTAAACGACCCCAGATTCCTTCGAAATGAATTCCCACACTTAGGTTGGGTAGAAATACACGCGTTAGAAAAAACTGCATCGAAAATCGACCCTCGTTTAATTTGGGGCGTGTTATTAGGTTTAAGCCGAAGTATACTTTCTAAGTAAGGATTTTGGGCCTCTCGGTGCCCAAATAGGGGAAACGACCTCGGATTCCATTGAAACAAATTTCAACACATAGGTTGGGTCGAAATACGCGCATTAGGAAAAATAACATCGAAATCCGACCACCGGTACAGATTTGGAACGCATGTATAGGTTTAGGCTGAAGTATACTTTCTAAGAATGAATTTTGGGCCTATAGGTGGTCAAATCGGGCAACCGACCTAGGATTCCATCGAAACGAATTCCCACACTTAGGTCGGGTCGAAATACACGCGTTATGTTTAGGCCGAAGTACACTTTCTAGTTATGGATTTCATGCCTCTGGGTGCCCAAATTGGGCAAACAACCTCGGATTCCATTGAAATGAATTCTCAGACTTAGTATTAGTTGAAATACACGCGTTAGAAGAAACAACATTAAAATCCAACACCGTTTTGGATTTCATGCGCGTTTGTAGGTTTCAGCCTAAGTATACTCTTCCTATGTATGTACTTTCGTCTTTAGGTGTCCAATTTAGGTAAACGACCGCAGATTCCATCGAAACGAATTCCCTCACTTAGGTTGGGTTGAAATACACGCGTTAAAACAAAAATCATCGAAATCCGACCCTCGGTATGGATTTGATGCGCGTTTGTAGGTTTACGCCGAAGTTTACTTTCTAAGAATGAATTTTGGGCCTATAGGTGCTTAAAACCGACAAACGACCTCCGATTCCATCGAAACGAACTCCCACACTTAGGTTGGGTCGAAATACACGCGTTAGAAAAAACTACATCGAAATCCGACCCTGGTTTAATTTGGAGCCTGTTTTTAGGTGTATGCCGAAGTATACTTTCTAAATAAGGATTTCAGGCGTCTTGTTGCCCAAATAGTGGAAACGACCTCGGATTCCATTTAAACAAATTTAAACACATAGGTTGGGTCGAAATCCGAGCCCCGATATGGATTTGGTATGCATGTATAGGTTTAGGCCGATGTGTACTTTCTAAGAATGAATTTTGAGCCTATTGGTGGTCAAATCGGGCAAAGAAACGACATCAAAATCTCACTTTTGGTTTGGATTTGGAGCGCGTTTGTATTTTAGGCCTAAGTATGCTTTTAAGTATGAATTTCGGGCCTCTCGGTGCCCAAATCGGGCAAACGACCTCGGATTCCATCGAAACGAATTAACACAGTTAGGTTGTGTCGAAATACACGTGTTAAAATAAAAAACATCGAAATTTGACCCCCGGTATGGATTTGGTGCACGTTTGTAGGTTTAGGCCAAAGTTTACTGTCTAAGAATGAATTTTGGGCCTATAGGTGCTCAAATCAGGCAAACGAACTCCAATTTCATCGAAACGAATTCCTATACTTAGATTGGGTCGAAATACACGTGTTAGAAAAAATTGCATCGAAATTCGACCCCGATTTAATTTTGGGGTGTGTTTTTAGGTTTTGGCCGAAGTACACTTTCTAAGTAAGGATTTCGGGCCTCTTGGTGCCCAAATAGGGGAAACGACCTCGGATTCCATTGAAACAAATTTCAACACATAGGTTGGGTCGAAATACGCGCATTAGGAAAAATAACATCGAAATCCGACCACCGGTACAGATTTGGAATGCATGTATAGGTTTAGGCTGAAGTATACTTTCTAAGAATGAATTTTGGGCCTATAGGTGGTCAAATCGGGCAACCGACCTAGGATTCCATCGAAACGAATTCCCACACTTAGGTCGGGTCGAAATACACGCGTTATGTTTAGGCCGAAGTATACTTTCTAGTTATGGATTCCTAGCCTCTGGGTGCCCAAATTGGGCAAACAACCTCGGATTCCATTGAAACGAATTCTCAGACTTAGTATTAGTTGAAATACACGCGTTAGAAGAAACAACATTAAAATCCAACACCGTTTTGGATTTCATGCGCGTTTGTAGGTTTCAGCCTAAGTATACTCTTCTTATGTATGTACTTTCGTCTTTAGGTGTCCAATTTAGGTAAACGACCGTAGATTCCATCGAAACGAATTCCCTCACTTAGGTTGGGTTGAAATACACGCGTTAAAACAAAAATCATCGAAATCCGACCCTCAGTATGGATCTGATGCATGTTTGTAGGTTTAGGCCGAAGTTTACTTTCTAAGAATGAATTTTGGGCCTATAGGTGCTCAAAACCGAAAACGACCTCCGATTCCATCGAAATCCGACCCCGGTTTAATTTGGACCGTGTTTTTAGGTTTATGCCGAGTATACTTTCTAAGTAAGGATTTCAGGCGTCTCGGTGCCCAAATAGTGGAAACGACCTCGGATTCTATTTAAACAAATTTAAAGACATAGGTTGGGTCGAAATACGGACATTAGAAAAAATAACCTCGAAATCCGACCCCCGAATTGGATTTGGTATGCATGTATAGGTTTAGGCCGATGTGTACTTTCTAAGAATGAATTTTGAGCCTATTGGTGGTCAAATCGGGCAAAGAAACGACATCAAAATCTCACCCTTGGTTTGGATTTGGAGCGCGTTTGTATTTTAGGCCTAAGTATGCTTTTAAGTATGAATTTCGGGCCTCTCGGTGCCCAAATCGGGCAAACGACCTCGGATTCCATCGAAACGAATTGCCACAGTTAGGTTGTGTCGAAATACACGTGTTAAAATAAAAAACATCGAAATTTGACCCCCGGTATGGATTTGGTGCACGTTTGTAGGTTTAGGCCAAAGTTTACTTTCTAAGAATGAATTTTGGGCCTATAGGTGCTGAAATCAGGCAAACGAACTCCAATTTCATCGAAACGAATTCCCACACTTAGGTTGGGTCATAATACACGTGTTAGAGAAAACTGCATCGAAATTCGACCCCGATTTAATTTGGGGTGTGTTTTTAGGTTTTGGCCGAAGTTTACTTTCTAAGTAAGGATTTCGGGCCTCTCGGTGCCCAAACAGGGGAAACGACCTCGAATTCCATTGAAACAAATTTGAACACATAGGTTGGGTCGAAATACGAGCATTAGAAAAAATAACATCGAAATTCGACCTCCGATATGGATTTGGAAAGCATGTATTGGTTTAGGCCGAAGTATACTTTCTAAGAATGAGTTTTGGGCCTATAGGTGGTCAAATCGGGCAAACGACCAAGGATTCCATCGAAACGAATTCCCACACATAGGTCAGGTCGAAATACACGCGTTAGAAGAAACAACATTGAAATCTGACTCCCCCGTGTGGATTTGGTGCGCGTTTGATGGTTGAGGCCAAAGTATACTTTCTAAGAATGAATTTTGGGGTTATAGGTGCTCAAATCGGGCAAACGTTCTTGGATTCCTTCAGAACAAATTCCCACATTTAGGTTAGGTTGAAATACATGCCTTAGAAGAAACGACATCGAAATCTACCCCCCGGTTTTGATTTGGTACGCGTTTGTAGGTTTAGGCCGAAGTTTACTTTCTAAGAATCATTATTAGGCCCATAGGTGGACAAATGGGGTAGACGACCTCTGATTTCATCGAAACAGATTTTCACACTTAGAATGAGCATAATACATGCGTTAGAAGAAACGACATCAAAACCCGAGTCCTGTTTTGGATTTGGTGCGCGTTTGTAGATTTAGGCCTAAGTATACTTCCTAAGTATGTACTTTCTTCTCTAGGAGCCCAAATCAGGTAAACGACCCCAGATTCCTTTGAAATGAATTCCCACACTTAGGTTGGGTAGAAATACACGCATTAGAAAAAATTGCGTTGAAATTCGACCCCGATTTAATTTGGGGCGTGTTATTAGGTTTTGGCCGAAGTATACTTTCTAAGTAAGGATTTCGGGCCTCTCGATGCCCAAACAGGGGAAACGACCTCGGATTCCATTGAAACAAATTTCAACACATAGGTTGGGTCGAAATACGAGCATTAGAAAAAATAACATCGAAATCCGACCCTCGGTATGGATTTGGAACGCATGTATACGTTTAGGCGGAAGTATACTTTCTAAGAATGAATTTTGGGCCTATAGGTGGTCAAATCGGGCAACCGACCTAGGATTCCATCGAAACGAATTCCCACACTTAGGTCGGGTCGAAATACACGGGTTACAAGAAACGACATCGAAATCTGACCCCCACGTGTGGATTTGGTGTGCGTTTGATGGTTGAGGCCAAAGTATACTTTCTAAGAACAAATTTTGGGCCTATAGGTGCTCAAATCGGGCAAACGATCTTGGATTCCTTTGGAACAAATTCCCACACTTAGGTTGGGTCGAAATACACACGTTTAAAGAAACTACATTGAAATCTAACCCCTGTTTTGCATTGGGTGCACGTTTGTATTTTTAGGCCAAAGTATACTTTCTAATTATGGATTTCGTGCCTCTCGGTGCCCAAATTGGGCAAACAACCTCGGATTCCATTGAATCAAATTCTCAGACTTAGTATGAGTCGAAATACATGCCTTAGAAGAAACGGCTTCAAAATCCGACCCCCGTTTTGGATTTGGTGCTCGTTTGTAGGTTTCGGCCTAAGTATTCTCTTCCTGAGTATGTACTTTCGTCTCTAGGAGCCCAATTCTGGTAAACGACCGCAGATTCTATCAAAACGAATTCCCACACTTAGGTTGGGTAGAAATACAAGCGTTAAAAGAAACGACATCAAAATCTAACCCTTGATTTGGATTTGGAGGGCGTTTGTATGTTTATGCCAAAGTATGCTTTTAAGTATGAATTTCAGGCCTCTCGGTGTCCAAATCGGGCAAACGACCTCAAATTTCATTGAAATGAATTCCCATAGTTAGGTTGGGTCGAAATCTACGCGTTAAAAGAAAAACATCGAAATCCGACCCCCAGTATGGAGTTGGTGCGCGTTTGTAGGTGTAGGCCAAAGTTTACTTTCTAAGAATGAATTTTGGGTCTGTAGGTGCTCAAATCAGGCAAATGACCTCCGATTCCATCGAAACGAATTCCCACACTTTGGTTGGGTCAAAATACACGCGTTAGAAGAAACTACATCGAAATCCAACCCCGATTTAATTTGGAGATTGTTTTTAGGTTTAGGCCGAAGTATACTTTCTAAGTAAGGATTTCAGGCCTCTCGGTGCCCAAATTGGGGAAACGACCTCAGATTCTATTCAAACAAATTTCAACACATAGGTTGGGTATAAATACGCGCATTGGAAAAAATAACATCGAAATCCAACCCCCGGTATGGATTTGGAACGCATGTATAGGTTTAGGCGGAAGTATACTTTCTAAGAATGAATTTTGGGCCTATAGGTGCTCAAATCGGGCAAACGACCTAGGATTCCATCGAAAGGAATTCCCACACTTAGGTCAGGTCGAAATACACCCGTTAGAAGAAACGACATCGAAATCTGACCCCCCGTGTTGATTTGGTGCGCGTTTGTAGGTTGAGCTCAAAGTAAACTTTCTAAGAATGAATTTTGGGCCTATAGGTGCTCAAATCGGGCAAACGATCTTGGATTCCTTTTGAACAAATTCCCACACCTAGTTTGGGTCAAAATACACGCGTTGAAAGAAACTACATTGAAATCTGACCCCAGTTTTGTATTGGGTGCACGTTTTATGTTTAGGCCAAAGTATACTTTCTAGTTATGGATTTCATGCCTCTTGGTGCCCAAATTGGGCAAACAAACTCGGATTCCATCGAAACTAATTCTCATACTTAGTATGAGTCGAAATACATGCGTTACAAGAAATGACATCAAAATCCAAACCCGTTTTGGATTTGGGGCTCGTTTGTAGGTTTTGGCCTAAGTATACTTTGAAAGTATTGACTTTTGTCTCTAGGATCCCAATTCAGGTAAACAACTTCGGATTCCATCGAAACGAATTCTCACACTTAGTTCGGGCCGAATATCACGCATTAGAAGTAACAACATTGAAATCTAACCTCCGGTTTGGATTTGGTGCGTGTTTGTAGGTTCAGGGCGAAGTATACTTTCGAACAATGAATTTTGGGCCTATGGGTTCTCAAATCGGGCAAACGACTTCGGATTCCATCGAAACGAATTCCCACATAGAGGTTGTGTCGAAATACATGCATTAGAAGAAGCCACATCAAAATCCAACCTTGGTTTTGATTTGGTGCGCGTTTTTATGTTTAGACTGAATTATACTTTCTAAGTAAGGATTTCGGGCCTCCCAGAGCCCAAATAGGGCAAATCACCTCGGATTACATTGAAATAAATTTCCACACAGAGGTTGGGTCGAAATACACGCCTTAGTAGAAACGACATCGAAATCTGACCCCCGGTTTGGATTTGGTGCGCGTTTGTAGGTTTAGGCCGAAATATACATTCTAAGGTGGTCAAATCGGGCAAACGACCTAGGTTTGGGCCTATAGGTGGTCAAATCGGGCAAAAGACCTAGGATTGCGTCGAAAGGAATTCCCACACTTAGGTTGAGTCGAAATACATGCGTGAGAAGAAATGAAATCGAATTCTGACCCCATGTGTGGATTTGGAGCACGTTTGTTGGTTGAGGCCAAAGTAAACTTTCTAAGAATGAATTTTGGGCCTACAGGTGCTCAAATCAGGCAAACGATTTTGGATTCCATCAGAACAAATTCCCACACTTAGGTTGGGTCGAAATACACGCGTTTAAAGAAACTACATCGAATCTGAACCCTGTTTTGTATTGGGTGCACGTTTGTATGTTTCGGCCGAAGTATACTTTCTAGTTATGGATTTCATGCCTCTTAATGCCCAAATTGGGCAAACAACCTCGGATTCCATCGAAACGAATTTTCAGACTTAGTATGAGTCGAAATACACACGTTAGTAGAAACGACATCAAAATCCGACCCCCGTTTTGGATTTGGTACTCGTTTGTAGGTTTAGGCCTCAGTATACTTTCTAAGTATTGAGTTTCGTCTGGAGGTGACCAATTCAGGTAAACGAATTCGGATTCCATCGAAACGAATTCCCACACTTAGTTCGGGTCTAATTACATGCGTTAGAAGAAACAACAAGAAAATCCGACCCCTGGTTTGGATTTGGTGCGTGTTTGTAGGTCTAGGCCAAAGTATACTTTCAAACATTGAATTTTGGGCCTATAGGTGCTCAAATCGGGCAAACTACTTCGGCTTCCTTCAAAACGAATTCCCACATATAGGTTTGGTAGAAATACATGCATTAGAAGAAGCTACTTCGAAATACAACCCGGGTTTTTATTTGGTGCACGTTTTTAGGTTTCGACCGAAGTATACTTTCTAAGTAAGGATTTCGAGCCTCTCGGTGCCCAAATAGAGCAAATCAACTCGGATTCCATTGAAAGAAATTTCCACACCTAGGTTGGGTTGAAATACACGCCTTAGAAGAAACAACATCAAAATCTGACCCCCGGTTTGGATTTGGTGCGCGTTTGTAGGTGTCGAACGAAATATACATTCTAAGAATGAATTTTAGGCCTATAGGTGCACAAATCAGGTAAACGACCTAGGATTTCATCGAAACGGATTTTCACACTTAGAATGAGTGAAATACACGTGTTAGAAGAAACGACATCAAAATCTGACTTCTGTTTTGGCTTTGGTGCACGTTTCTAGATTTAGGCCTAAGTATGGTTCCTAAGTATGTACTTTCGTCTCTAGGAGCCCAATTCAGGTAAACTACCCCAGATTCCATCGAAACGAATTCCCACATTTAGGTTGGGAAGAAATACACACGTTAAAAGAAATGACATCAAAATCTAACCCTTTGTTTGGATTTGGAGCACGCTTGTATGTTTAGGCCGAAGTATGCTTTTAAGTATGAATTTCGGGCCTCTCGGTGCCCAAATCGGGCAAACGACCTCGGATTTCATCGAAACAAATTCCCACAGTTAGGTTATGTCGAAATAAATGTGTTAAAAGAAAAAACATTGAAATCCGACACCCGGTATGGATTTGGTGCGCTTTTGTAGGTTTAGGCCTAAGTTTACTTTCTAAGAATGAATTTTGGGCCTATTGGTGCTCAAATTTGGCAAACAACCTCCGATTCCATCGAAAAAAATTCCCACACTTAGGTTGGGTCGAAATACACGCATTAGAAGAAACTAAATCGAAATCCAACCCCGGTTTAATTTGGAGCGTGTTTTTAGGTTTAGGCCGAAGTATACTTTCTAAGTACGGATTTCAGGCCTCTCGGTGCCCAAATAAGGGGAAACGACCTCGAATTCCATTTAAACAAATTTCAACACATAGGTTGGGTTGAAATACGCGCATTAGAAAAAATAACATCGATGTCCGACCCCTGGTATGGATATGGAACGCAAGTATAGGTTTAGGCCGAAGTATACTTTCTAGGAATGAATTTTGGGTCTATAGATGGTCAAATCGGGCATACGACCTAGGATTCTATCGAAAGGAATTCCCACACTTAGGGCAGTTTGAAATACACGCGTTAAAAAAAACGACATCGAAATCTGAGCCCCTGTGTGGATTTGGTGCACGTTGGTAGGTTGATGCCAAAGTATACTTTCTAAGAATGAATTTTGGGCCTATAGGTGCTCAAATCGTGCAAACGATCCTGGATTCCATCAGAACAAATTCCCACACCTAGATTGGGTTGAAATACACACATTTAAGGAAACTACATCAAAATTTGACCCATGTTTTGCATTGGGTGCACGTTTGTATGTTTACGCCGAACTAAACTATCTAGTTATGGATTTCGGGCTTCTCGTTGCCCAAATTGGGCAAACAACCTTGGATTTCATCGAAATGAATTCTTAGACTTAGTATGAGTTGAAATACATGCGTTAGAAGAAACGGCAACAAAATCCGACCCCCATTTTTGATTTGGTGCACGTTTGTAGGTTTAGGCCTAGGTATACTTTCTAAGAATTAACTTTCGTCTCTAACTGCCCAATTCCGGTAAACGATTTCGGATTCCATCGAAACGAATTCCTACATTTAGTTCGGGTCAAATTACATGCGTTAGAAGAAATAACATCAAAATCCGACCCCGGCTTGGATTTGGTGCGCGTTTGTAGGTTTAGGCCGAAGTATACTTTCAAACAATGAATTTTGGGCCTATGGGTGCTCAAATCAGGAAAACGACCTCGGATTCCATCGAAACGAATTCCCACATATAGGTTGGGTTTAAATACATGCATTAGAAGAAGTTACATCAAAATCCGACCCGGGTTTTTATTTGGTGCACGTTTTTAGGTTTCGACCGAAGTACACTTTCTAAGTAAGGATTTTCGGCCTCTCGGTGCCCAAATAGGGCAAATCACCTCGGATTCCATTGAAACAAATTTCCACACATAGGTTGGGTCGAAATACACGCCTTAGAAGAAACGACATCGAAATCTGACCCCCGGTTTGGATTTGGTGCACGTTTGTACGTTTTGGCCGAAATATACTTTCTAAGAATTAATTGTAGGCCTATAGGTGAACAAATCGGGCAAACGACCTAAGATTTCATTGAAACAGATTTTCACACTTAGAATGAGCGAAATACATGAGTTAAAACTAACGACATCAAAATCCGACTCTTGTTTTGGATTTGGTGCGCATTTCTAGATTTAGCCTTAAGTATACTTCCTACGTATGTACTTTCGTCTCTGGGAGCCCAATTCAGGTAAACAGCCCCAGATTCCATCGAAACGAATTCCCACACTTAGGTTGGGTAGAAATTAACATTTTAAAAGAAACGACATCAAAATCTAACCCTTGGTTTGGATTTTGAGCGCGTTTGCATGTTTAAGCCGAAGTATGCTTTTAAATATGAATTTCGGGGACTCTCGGTGCCCAAATCGGGCAAACGACCTCGGATTCCATCGAAATGAATTCCCACAGTTAGGCTGGGTCGAAATAAATGTGTTAAAAGAAAAAACATCGTAATCCGAGGATTTGGTGCGTGTTTGTTGGTTTAGGCCGAAGTATATGTTCAAACAATGAATTTTTGGCATATGGGTTCTCAAATCGGGCAAACGACCTCGGATTCCATCGAAATGAATTCCCACATATAGGTTGGGTAGAAATACATGCAGTAGAAGAAGCTACATCAAAATCCGACCCGGGTTTTTATTTGGTGCACGTTTTTAGGTTTAGACCGAAGTATAATTTCTAAGTAAGGATTTCGGGCCTCTCGGTGCCCAAACAGGGCAAATCACCTCTGATTCCATTGAAACAAATTTCCACACATAGGTTGGATTGAAATACACGCCTTAGAAGAAACGACATCGAATCCTGACCCCCTTGGTTTGGATTTGGAGCGCGTTTGTATGTTTAGGCCGAAGTATGCTTTTAAGTATGAATTTCGAGTCTCTCGGATTCCATCGAAACGAATTCCCACACATAGGTTGGGTCAAAATACATGCATTAGACGATGCTACATCGAAATCCGACCCGATTTTTATTTGGTGCGCATTTTTTAGTTTAGACTGATGTATACTTTCTAAGGATTTCGAGCCTCTCGGGGCCCAAATAGGGCAAATCAGCTTGGATTCCATTGAAAAAAATTGCCACACATAGGTTGGGTCGAAATACACGCCTTAGAAGAAACGACATCGAAATTTGACCCCCAGTTTGGATTTGGTGCGCATTTGTAGGTTTAGGCCGAAGTATACTTTCCAAGAACGAATTTTAGGCCCAGAGGTGGACAAATCGGGCAAACGACTTAGGATTTCATCGAAACGGATTTTCGCGCATAGAATGATCGAAATACACACGTTAGAAGAAACGACATCAAAATCCGACTCCTGTTATGGATTTGGTGTGCGTTTGTAGATTTAGGCCAAAGTATACTTTCTAAGTTTGTACTTTCGTCACTAGGAGTTCAATTCATGTAAACGACTTCGGATTCCATCGAAACGAATTCCCACACTTAGTTCGGGTTGAATTACACGCGTTAAAAGAAACAATATCGAAATCCGACCCTTGGTTTGGATTTGGTGCGCGTTTGTAGGTTTAGGCCGAAGTTTACATTCAAACAATGAATTTTGGGCCCTATGGGTGCTCAAATCAGGCAAACAACCTCGGATTCCATCGAAACGAATTCTCACATATAGGTTTGGTCGGAATACATGCATGAGAAGAAGCTGCATCGAAATCCGACCCGGGTTTTGATTTGGTCCGCGTTAGAAGAAAAAACATCAAAATTAGACTCCTATTTTGTATTTGGTGCGTGATTGTAGGTATAGGCCTATGTATACTTCCTAAGTATGTACTTTCGTCTCTAGGAGCCCAATTCAGGTAAACGACCCCAGATTCCATCGAAACGAATTATCACCCTTAGGTTGGGTAGAAATACACGCGTTAAAAGAAACGACACCAAAATCTAACCCTTGGTTTTGATTTCAAGCACGTCTGTATGTTTAGGCCGAAGTATGCTTTTAAGTATGAATTTCGGGCCTCTTGGTGCCCAAATCGGGCTAACGACCTCGGATTCCATCGTAACGATTTCCCACAGTTAGGTTGGGTCAAAATAAATTCATTAAAATAAAAAAAATCAAAATCCGACCTCCGGTATGGATTTGGTGCCCATTTGTAGGTTTAGGCCAAAGTTTACATTCTAAGAATGAATTTTGAGCCTATAGGTGCTCAAATCAGGCAAACGACCTCTGATTCCATCGAAACGAATTCCCACACTTAGGTTGGGTCGAAATACACGCGTTAGAAGAAACCACATCGAAATACGACCCCGGTTTGATTTGGATCGTGTTTTTAGGTTTAGGCCAAAGTATATTTTCTAAGTAAGGATTTAGGACCTCTCGGTGCCCAAATAGGGGAAACGACCTTGGATTCCATTGAAAATAATTACAACACATAGGTTGGGTCAAAATACACACATTAGAAAAATAACATCGAAATCCGACCCCCGGTTTGGATTTGGAACGCATGTGTAGGTTTAGGCCGAAGTATACTTTCTAAGAACAAATTTTGGGCCTGTAAGTGGTCAAATCGGGCAAACGACCTAGGATTCCATCAAAACTAATTCCCACATTTAGGTCGGGTCGAAATACAGGCGTTAGAAGATACGACATCGAATTCTGCCCCCTCGTGCGGATTTGGTACGCGTTTGTAGGTTGAGGCCAAAGTATACATTGTAAGAATGAATTTTGGGCCTATAGGTCCTCAAATCAGGCAAACGATCTTGGATTCCATCAAAAAAAATTCCCACACTTAGGTCGGGTCGAAATACACTCGTGTAAAGAAACTACATCGAAATCTGACCCCTGTTTTGTATTGGGTGCACGTTTGTATGTTTAGGCTGAAGCATACTTGCTAGTTTTGGATTTCGTGCCTCTCGAAGCCCGATTTGGGCAAACAACCTCGGATTCCATCGAAAGGAATTCTCAGACTTAGTATGAGTCGAAATACATGTGTTAGAAGAAACGGCATCAAGATCCGATCCCCGTTTTGGATTTGGTGCTCGTTTGTTGGTTTAGGCCAAAGTATTCTTTCTAAGTATTGACTTTCGTCTCTAGTTGTCCAATTCAGGTAAACGACTTCGGATTCCATCGAAACGAATTCTCACCCTTAGTTCGGGTCGAATTACACGCGTTAGAAGAAACAACATCGAAATCTGACCCCCGGTTTGGATTTGGTGCGCGTTTGTAGGTTTATGCCGAAGTATACTTTGAAACAATGAATTTTGGGCCAAAGGGTGCTCAAATCAGGCAAACGACCTCGGATTCCATCGAAATGAATTCCCACATATAGGTTGGGTAGAAATACATGCATTAGAAGAACCTACATCGACATCCGACCCGGGTTTTTATTTGGTACGCGTTTTTAGGTTTAGACCGAAGTATACTTTCTAAGTAAGGATTTCGAGCCTCTTGGTGCCCAAATAGGGAACAAATTTCCACACATAAGTTGGGTCGAAATACACGCCTTAGAAGAAACGACATTGAAATCTGACCCCCAGTTTGGATTTGGTGCGCGTTTGTAGGTTTAGGCCGAATTATACTTTCTGAGAATGAATTTAGGCCTACAGGTGGACAAATCGGGCAAACGACCTAGGATTTCATTGAAATGGATTTTCACACTTAGAATGAGCGAAATACACGCGTGAGATGAAACGATATCAAAATCCGACTCTTTTATTGGATTTGGTGCACATTTGTAGATTTAGGCCCAAGTATACTTCCTCAGTATGAACTTTCGTCTCTAGGAGCCCAATTCAGGTAAACGATCCCAGATTTCATCGAAACAAATTCCCACACTTAGGTTGGGTAGAAATACACGTGTTAAAAGAACCGACATCAAAATCTAACCCTTGGTTTGGATTTGGAGCACGTATGTATGTTTGGGCCGAAGTATGCTTTTCAGTATGAATTTTGGGCCTCTCGGTACCCAAATCGGGCAAACGACCTCCGATTCCATCCAAACGAATTCCCACAGTTAGGTTGGGCCGAAATAAATGCGTTAAAAGAAAAAACATCCAAAATCCGACACCCAGTATGGATTTGGTGCGCGTTTGTAGGTTTAGGCAAAAGTTTACTTTCTAAGAAAGAATTTTGGTCTTATAGGTGCTCAAATCGGGCAAATGACCTCCGATTCCATCAAAACGAATTCCCACACTTAGGTTGGGTCGAAATACACGCGTTAGAAGAAACTATATCGAAATCCAACCCTGTTTTAATTTGGAGCGTGTTTTTAGGTTTAGGCTGAAGTATAGTTTCTAAGTAAGGATTTCGGGCCTCTCTGTGCCCAAATGGATGTAACAACCTCGGATTTCATTTAATAAATTTCAACACATAGGTTGGGTCGAAATACGTGCATTAGAAAAAATAACACCGAAATCCGACCCCTGGTATTGATTTGAAACGCATGTATAGGTTTAGGCCGAAGTATACATTCTAAGAATGAATTTTGGGCATATAGATGGTCAAATCGGGCAAACGACCTAGGATTGCATCGAAAGGAATTCCCACACTTAGGACGGGTCAAAATACACGCGTTAGAAGAAAGGACATCGAAATCTGACCTCCCTTGTGGATTTGGTGTGTGTTTGTAGGTTGAGGCCAAAGTAAAGTTTCTAAGAATGAATTTTGGGGAAGACCAAAAAAAAAGAAGAATTTTGGGCCTATAGGTGCCCAAATCAGGCGAACGATCTAGGATTCAATCAGAACAAATTCCCATACCTAGGTTTGGTCGAAATACACGGGTTGAAAGATATTACATCGAAATTTTACCCCTGTTTTGTATTGGTTGTACGTTTGTATATTTAGGCCAAAGTATACTTTCTAGTTATGGATTTCGTGCCTCTCGATGCCCAAATTGGGCAAACAACCTCAGATTTCATCGAAACAAAATTGCAGATTTAGAATGAGTCGAAATACACGCGTTTGAAGAAACGACATCAAAATCCGACCCCCATTTTGGATTTGGTGCGCTTTTGTAGGTTTAGGCCTAAGTACACTTTCTAAGTATTGACTTTCGTCTCTAGGTGCCTAATTCATGTAAACGACCTTGGATTCCATCAAAACGAATTCCCACACTTAGTTCAGGTTGAATTACACACGTTAGAAGAAACAACATCAAAATCCGACCCCGGTTTGGATTTGGTGCGCGTTTGAAGGTTTAGGCCGACGTATACTTTCAAACAATGAATTTTTGGCCTATGGGAGCTTAAATCAGGCAAACGACGTCGGATTCCATCGAAACGTATTCCCACATATAGGTTGGGTCGAAATACATGCATTAGAAGAAGCTGCATTCAAATCCGACCCGGGTTTTGATTTGGTTCACGTTTTTAGGTTCAGACCAAAGTAAACTTTCTAAGTAAGGATTTCGGGCCTCTCGGTGCCCAAATAAGGCAAATCACCTCGGATTCCATTGAAACAAATTTTCACACATAGGTTTGGTCAAAATACACGCCTTAGAAGAAACGACATTGAAATCTGACCCCCGGTTTGGATTTGGTGCGTGTTTGTAGGTTTAGGCCGAAGTATACTTTCTTAGAATGAATTTTAGGCCTACAAGTGGAAAAATCGGGCAACGACCTAGGATTTCATCGAAACGGATTTTCACACATAGAATGAGCGAAATACACGCGTTAGAAGAAACGACATCAAAATCCGACTCCTGTTTTGGATTTGATGCGCGTTTGTAGATGTAGGCCTAAGTATACTTCTTTTTTTTTTTTTTTGGAAGGTAAGCTGGGGTTAGGCAAACCCCGTTCAGATATATAAATTAAAAAAGAAAAGGGATTACAATCTAAGGTAATTACAACCCGATCTGTCCTTTTCCAAAATGGATAAAAGTGCAGAGGGAAACTCCCTTGGCAAAAGAACAATAGAGCTATTGAGAATACAAAATTTGGCTAGAAAATCAGCTGCCGAGTTACTTTCCCGCCAAATATGATGAATAGAAAATGCTGAAAAGTGGGATAGCTTGAGAATACATCTCATAACTAAATTCGCCAAGTACCAAGGAGGATCATTAGAAGCGTTCAGTAACTGAGAGGCTTGCAGCGAGTCTGTATTAATATGGAGGTGCTGAATACCAAGCCGTAGCTAGATCAATGCCTCTTTCAATGGCTAGGATTTCCAGCTGTAGGATATCAGTTCCCTCCACTCCTTCCGCGAAAGCTAGAAGAGGATGACCATTGCAATCACGCAGAATGCCACCGAAACCCGCTACACCATTTCTAATTGAGCCATCACTATTTAGAACCCAGAAGCCTAGAGGAGGCGGGGACCATGAGCACCATCTCTGCGGTTTAAGAAAGAAACCAATAGTAATCTGCCAAGCATTAAGGAATTCTCTAGTTGAGGCCGTGTCTTCCACTTGAGCATTTAAGGCCTAAGTATACTTCTCAAGTATGTACTTTCGGCTCTAGGAGCCCAATTCAGGTAAACGACCCCAGATTCAATCGAAACGAATTCCCACACTTAGGCTGGGTAGAAATACATGCGTGAAAAGAAACGACATCAAAATCTAACCCTTGGTTTGGATTTGGAACGCGGTATGTTTAGGCTGAAGTATGCTTTTAAGTATGAATTTCGGGCCACTTGGTGCCCAAATCGGGCTAACGACCTCGGATTCCATCGAAATGAATTCCCACTGTTAGGTTGGGTCGAAATACACGCGTTAAAAGAAAAAAAATTAAAATCCGACCCCCGGTATGGATTCGGTGCGCGTTTGTAGGTTTAGGCCAAAGTTTAGTTTCTATTAATGAATTTTGGGCCTATAGGTGCTCAAATCGGGCAAATGACCTCCGATTCCAACGAAACGAGTTCCCACACTTAGGTTGGGTTGAAATACACGCGTTAGAAGAAACTACATTGAAATCCGAACCCGGTTTAATTTGGAGCCTTTTTTTAGGTTTGGGTCGAAGTATACTTTCTAAGTAAGGATTTCGGGCCTATCGGTGCCCAAATAGGGGAAACGACCCCGGATTCCATTTAAAAAAATTTCAACACATAGGTTGGGTCGAAATACGTGGATTAGAAAAAATGACATCAAAATCCGATCTACGGTATTGATTTGGAACGCATGTATAGGTTTAGGCCGTAGTATACTTTCTAAGTAAGGATTTAGGGCCTCTCGGTGCCCAAATAGGGGAAACGACCTCGGATTCCATTTAAACAAGTTTCAACACATAGGTTGGGTCGAAATACGCGCATTACAGAAAATAACATCAAAATCCGACCCCTGGTATTGATTTGGAATGCATGTATAGGTTTAGGCCGGAGTATACTTTCTAAGAACGAATTTTGGGCCTATAGGTGGTCAAATCGGGTAAACAACCTAGGATTCCATCGAAAGGAATTCCCACACTTAGGTTGGGTCAAAATACACGCGTTAGAAGAAACGACATCAAAATCTGACCCCCTGTGTGAATTTGGTGCGCGTTTGTAAGTTGAGGCCAAAGTAAGGTTTCTAAGAATGAATTTTGGGCTCTAGGTGCTCAAATCGGGCAAACGATCTTTGATTCCTTCAGAACAAATTCCCAAACTTAGGTTCGGTCAAAATACACACGTTTAATGAAACTACAACGAATCTGACCCCTGTTTTGTATTGAGAGCACGTTTGTATGTTTAGGCCGAAGTATACTATCTAGTTTTGGATTTCGTGCCTCTTGGTTCCCAAATTGAGCAAACATCCTCGGATTCCATCGAAACGAATTCTCAGACTTAGTATGAATCAAAATACACGTGTTAGATGAAACGGCATCAAAATCTGACCCCCAGTTTGGATTTGGTCCGCGTTTGTAGGTTTAGGCCGAAATTTACTTTCTCAGAATGATTTTTATGCCTATTGGTGGACAAATCAGGCAAACGACCTAGGATTTCATTGAAACGGATTTTCAAACTTAGAATGAGCGAAATACACGCTTCAGAAGAGACGACTTCAAAACTGACTCCTGTTTAGGATTTGCTGCGCAATTGTAGATTTAGGCCTAAGTATACTTCCTCAGTATGTACTTTCGTCTCTCGGAGCCCAATTCAGGTAAACGAACCCAGATTCCAACGAAACGAATTCCCACACTTAGGTTGGGTAGAAATACATGCGTTAAAAGAAACGACATCAAAATCTAACCCTTGGTTTGGATTTGGAGCGCATTTGTATGTTTAGGCCGAAGTATGCTTTTAAGTATGAATTTCGGGCCTCTCGGTGCCCAAATCGGGCAAACGACCTCCGATTCCATCGAAAAGAATTTCCACAATTAGGTTGAGTCAAAATACACGCGTTAAAATCAAAAAATCGAGATCCGACCCCCGGTATGGAATTGGTGTGCGTTTGTAGGTTTAGGCCAATGTTTACTTTCTAAGAATGAATTTTGGGCTTATAGGTGCTCAAATCGGCCAAACGACCTCCAATTTCATCGAAATGAATTCCCACACTTAGGTTGGGTCGAAATACACGCGTTAGAAGAAACTACATCGAAATCCGACCCCGGTTTAATTTGGAGGCTGTTTTTAGGTTTGGCGCGGAGTATACTTTCTAAGTAAGGATTTCGAGCCTCTCGGTGCCCAAATAGGGGAAACGACTTCGGATTCCATTGAAAAAAATTTCAACACATAGGTTGGGTCGAAATACGTGCATGAGAAAAAATAACATCGAAATCAGACCCCCGGTATGGATTTGGAATGCATGTATAGGTTTAGCCGAAGTATACTTTTTAAGAACGAATTTTGGTCCTGTAGGTGGTCAAATCGGGCAAATGACCTAAGATTCCATCTAAAGGAATGCCCACACTTAGGTCGGGTTGAAATACAAGCGTTAGAAGAAACTACATCGAATCTGATCCCTGTTTTGTATTGGGTGCACGTTTGTATGTTTAGGCCGAAGTATACTTTCTAGTTATGGATTTCGTGCCTCTCAGTGCCCAAACTGGGCAAACAACCTCGGATTCCATCGAAACGAATGCTCAGACTTAGTATGAGTTGAAATACACGGGTTAGAAGAAACGATATCAAAATCCAACCCCAGTTTTGGATTTGGTGCTCGTTTGTAGGTTTAGGCCTAAGTATACTTTCTAAGTATTGACTTTCGTCTCTAGTTGCCCAATTCAGGTAAACGACATCGGATTCCATCGAAACAAATTCCCACACTTAGTTTGGATCGATTTACAAGCATTAGCAGAAACAACATCGAAATCCGACCCACGGTTTGGATTTGGTGCGCGCTTGTAGGTTTAGGCCGAAGTATACATTCAGACAATGAATTTTGGCCCTATGGGTGCTCAAATCGGGCAAAAGACCCTGGATTCCATCGAAACGAATTCCCACATATTGGTTGGGCAGAAATCCATGCATTAGAAGATGCTACATCAAAATTCGACCCGGGTTTTGATTTGGTGTGCGTTTTTAGGTTTAGACCGAGGTATACTTTCTAAGTAAGGATTTCAGGCCTCTCGGTGCCCAAATAGGGCAAATCACCTCGGATTCCATTTAAAAAAATATCCACACATAGGTTGGGTCGAAATACACGCCTTAGAAGAAACGACATCAAAATCTAAACCACGGTTTGGAATTGGTGCGCGTTTGTAGGTTTAGGCCGAAGTATACTTTCTAAGAATGAATTTTAGACCCAGAGGTTGATAAATCGGCCAAACGGCCTAGGATTTCATTGAAACGGATTTTCAAACTTGGAATTACCGAAATACACGCGTTAGAAAAGACGACTTCCTAACCGACTCCTGTTTTCGATTTGCTGCGCATTTGTAGATTTAGGACAAAGTATACTTCCTAAGTATGTACTTCCGTCTCTAGGAGCCCAATTCAGGTAAACGACCCCAGATTCCATCGAAACGAATTCCCACACTTAGGTTGGGTAGATGACCTAACATGAACTTCTAATCCTTGGTTTGGATTTGGAGCGCATTTGTATGTTTAGGTCGAAGTATGCTTTCAAGTATGAATTTCGGGCTCTCGGTGCCCAAATCGGGTAAACGACCTCGAATTCCATCGAAACGAATTCCCACAGTTAGGTTCAGTCGAAATACATGGATTAAAAGAGAAAACATCGAAATCCGACCCCCGGTATGGATTTGGTGCGCGTTTGTAGGTTTAGGCCAAAGTTTACTTTCTATGAATGAATTTTGGGCCCATAGGTGCTCAAATTGGGCAAACGACGTCCGATTCCATCGAAATGAATTCCCACACTTAGGTTGGGTCAAAATACACCCGTTAGAAGAAACTACATCGAAATTCGACCCCGATTTAATTTGGAGCCTGTTTTTACATTTATGCCGAAGTATACTTTCTAAGTAAGGATTTCGAACCTCTCGGTGCCCAAATAGGGGAAACGACCTCGGATTCCATTTAAAGAAATTTCAACTCATAGGTTGGGTTTAAATACGGGCATTAGAAAAATTAACATTGAAATCTGACCCCCGGTATGGATTTGGAACGCATGTATAGGTTTAGCCGAAGTATACTTTCTAAGAATGAATTTTGGGCCTATAAGTGGTCAAATCGGGCAAACGACCTAGGATTCCATCGAAACGAATTCGTACACTTAGGTCGGGTCAAAATTCCCGCGTTAGAAGAAACAACATCGAAATCTGACCCCCTGTGTGGATTTGGTGCGCGTTTGTAGGTTGAGGCCATAGTAAACTTTCTAAGAATGGATTCTGGGCCTATAGGTGCTCAAATCAGGCAAACGATCTTGGATTCCTTCAGAACAAATTCTCACACTTAGGTTTGGTCGAAACACACGAGTTTAAAGAAACTACATCGAATTTCAACCTTGTTTTGTATTGGGTGCACGTTTGTATGTTTAGGCCGAAGTATACTTTCTAGTTATGGATTTCGTGCCTCTTGGTGCCCTAATTGGGCAAACAACCTCGGATTCCATCGAAAGGAATTCTCAGACTTAGTATGAGTCGAAATACACACGTTATAAGAAACGGCATCAAAATCCAACCCCGTTTTGGATTTGGTGCGCGTTTGAAGGATTAGGCCGACGTATCCTTTCGAACAATGAATTTTTGGCCTGTGGGAGCTTAAATCAGGCAAACGACGTCGGATTCCATCGAAACGAATTCCCACATATAGGTTGGGTTGAAATACATGCATTAGAAGAAGCTACATTCAAATCCAACCCGCGTTTTGATTTGGTCCGCGTTTTTAGGTTTAGACCGAAGTATAGTTTCTAAGTAAGGATTTCGGGCCTCTCGGTGCCCAAATAAGGAAAATCACCTCGGATTCCATTGAAACAAATTTTCACACATAGGTTGGGTCGAAATACACACCTTAGAGGAAACAACATCGAAATCGGACCCCCGGTTTGGATTTGGTGCGCGTTTGTAGGTTTAGGCCGAAGTATACTTTCTAAGAATGAATTTTAGGCCTATAGGTGGACAAAAAAGGCAAACGACTTAGGATTTCATTGAAACAGATTTTCACACTTAGAATGAGCAAAATACACGCGTTAGAAGAAATGACATCAAAATCCGACTCCTGTTTTGGATTTGGTGCGCATTTGTAAATTTAAGACTAAGTATGCTTCCTAAGTATGTACTTTCGTCTCTAGGAGCCGAATTCAGGTAAACGACCCCAGATTCCATCGAAACGAATTCCCAGACTTCGGTTGGGTATAAATACACGCGTTAAAAAAAATATAACATCGAAATCCGACCCCCCGGTATGGATTTGGAACGCATGTATAGGTTTAGCCGAAGTTTACTTTCTAAGAATGAATTTTGGGCCTATAGGTGGTCAAATTGGGCAAACGACCTCCGATTCCATCGAAACGAATTCCTACAATTAGGTTTGGTCGAAATATACGCGTTAGAACACACTACATCGAAATCCGACCCTGGTTTAATTTGGAGCATGTTTTGAGGTATTGTCTGAAGTGTACTTTCTAATTAAGGATTTCGGGCCTCTCGGTCCGCAAATAGGGGAAACGACCTCGGATTCAATTTAAACTAATTTCAACACATAGGTTGGGTCAAAATACGCGCATTAGAAAAAATAACATCGAAATCCGTCCCTCGGTATGGATCTGGAATGCATGTATATGTTAGGCCGAAGTATACTTTCTAGGAATGAATTTTGGGCCTATAGGTGGTCAAATCGGGGGAAACGACCTAGGATTCCTTCGAAAAGAATTCCGGCACTTAGGTCGGGTCGAAATACATGCGTTAGAAGAAACGACAATGAAATCTGACCCCCGTGTGGATTTGGTGCGCTTTTGTAGGTTGAGGCCAAAGTATACTATCTAAGAATGAATTTTTGGCCTATAGGTTCTCAAATCGAGCAAAAGATCTTGGATTACTTAAGAACAAATTCCCACACCAAGATTGGGTCGAAATACACGCGTTTAGAGAAACTACATCGAAATCTGATCCCTGTTTTGTATTGAGTGCACGTTTGTATGTTTAGGATGAAATATACTTTCTAGTTATGGATTTCGTGCCTCTCGGCGGCCAAATTGGGCAAACAACCTCGGATTCCATCGAAACGAATTCTCAGACATAGTATGAGTCGAAATACCTGTGTTAGACGAAACGGAATCAAAATCCGACCCCGTTTTGGATTTGGTGCGCGTTTGTAGGTTTAGGCCTAGGTGTACTTTCTATGTATTGACTTTCGTCTCTAGGTGCCCAATTAAGGTAATCAACTTCGGATTCCATCGAAACAAATTCCCACACTTAGTTCGGGTCGAATTACACACATTAGAAGAAACAACATCGAAATCCAACCCCCGATTTGGATTTGGTGAGCGTCTGTAGGTTTAGGCCGAAGTATACTTTGAAACATTGAATTTTGGGCCTTTGGGTGCTCTAATCGGGCAAACGAACTCGTATTCCATCGAAACGAATTCCCACATATAGGTTGGGTCGAAATACCTGCATTAGAAGAAGCGACATTGAAATCCGACCCAGGTTTTGATTTGGCGCACGTTTTAAGGTTTAGACCGAACTGTACTTTCTAAGTAATGATTTCGGGCCTCTCGGTGCCCAAATAGGGCAAATCACCTCGGATTCCTTTGAAACAAATTTCCACACATAGGTTGGGTCGAAATACACGCCTTAGAAGAAACGACATCGAAATCTGACCCCCGGTTTGGATTTGGTGCGCGTTTGTTGGTTTAGGCCGAAATATACTTTCTAAGAATGAATTTAGGCCTATAGGTGGTAAAATCGGGCAAACGACCTAGGATTCCATTGAAAGGAATTCCCACCTTTAGGTCGGGTCAAAATACATGCATTAGAAGAAACAACATCAAACTCAAACCCCCCGTGTGGATTTGGTGCGCGTTTGCAGGTTGAGGCTAAAGTAAACTTTCTAAGAATGGATTTTGGGCCTATAGGTGCTCAAATCGGGGAAATGATCTTGGATTCCTTCAGAAAAAATTCCCACACTTAGGTTAGGTCGAAATACACGGGTTTAAAGAAACTACATCGAATCTGAACCCTATTTTGTATTGGGTGCACGTCTTTATGTTTAGGCCGAAGTATACTTTTAATTATGGATTTCAGGCCTCTTGGTGCCCAAATTGGGCAAACAACCTCGCATTTCGTCGAAACAAATTCTCAGACTTAGTATGAGTCGAAATACATGCGTTAGAAGAAACGGTATCAAAATCTGACCACCGTTTTGGATTTGGTGCTTGTTTGTAGGTTTAGGCCTGTAGAACCCCAGAAATTTGGTTCACTGTTCAACTGAATGGTGCCGAGGACACTAGTATTGTAAGGGCCAAATGCCCTTATTATAAGTTGGGTTTGGTTAATGAGGGTGAGGGTTTCCCTCATAGCCTAAGTGCGATGTGAGTTTCATGTTAGAATCAAGAAGTCTAAGGTGTTTTGAGAAAACATGCAAAGAGTATAAAACCATACTCAAAGCATTAAATGTATAGTGGTATGAATAATGTCGATTCAAAGGATTTGTGGCGGCCGGGGCCTCCCATGCATATGGGTTGTGCCCAATAGGTTACCTTGGTTTGGTTTAAGAACCTAGGGTCGTGAGTTATGAGAATGGAGTAAGGGTTGGATTCAAAGTAGATGGGGTATGAAAATACCCTTAATATGTATGAAGAAACCCAGAACCGAGTTCCCTGGGCTGGGAATAGTGTGTGGATAGTGCCCTTGTGTGGTGTGTGTAAAGGCTTAAGGCCTTTACACTTTGTTCTTGGTAGCATGGTCCATTTGGTTCTAAGTAGTGTGGCGATTTAAATAAGGGTTTAAAGTGTGTATGTTGAGTCTCAAAATAAGAGTATAATAATACTCAAGTATTTAGGGTATAAAATACCATAAGTGTGAACGTAGAACCACGGGAAACCATTTCACAATGTTGTGAATAGTGCCATGGGCACAAGTCTTGTAAAGGCCGAGGGCCATTTATGTGACTTGGTTAAGGGGCATGATAAGAGTAGTCAAAATTAGCTTAAGTGTTTATTGTTGGGTGTTTGGGATGAATAAATAAGAGTATGACATACTCTAAGTGGGTAAAAAGATGGGTATAAGGTACCCTAAGTGTTAATGAGTTGCGAGTGAATAGTGCTGTTACGCGAGGCATAAAGAGACCGGGGCCTCTCATGCATGTTGGGGTGTGCCCCATGATCACCTAGGTGTGTTAAAAAAAAAACTATGGATTAATGAGTCATGAGGTGTGAGTATGGTTTTGGAACCGAATGAAAAGAGTGTGAAACACTCGAAATGTTCTAAGTGTCAAGAATGGGAATGCCTTAGCAAACCCTTGACTTTAAATAGCCCTACTGTTCACACCGCTCATCGGAATCAAGTGATTCTTGGATTTTTGGAAAGGTAATTGAACCCTCTTCGGGGTTCATGTTGATCACTTGTCTTGGTTTTGAGTTGGTGTTAGGTCAAAAGACCGATTTCTGAAGTCGGGTCGGTTTAAAATCTGGACTGACGAAACCCAGTTTCGGATCAGTCAGCTTTAGGGGCAAAATGGTCCAAGAAATATAGAGAATTAGAAATTGTGTAAAACACAAAAGTTGTTCTCCTTCAAAAGACGAATCCAACACAAGTTGAATCGTCAAAAACGGACGAGCGAGTCAAACGTTATTGCCGAAATACGAAAATAAAAAAATGCTGAAGCTTTCTGCAAAAGTTGCGATCGCTCGTAGGGACCCTACGAACGATCGTAGCGGAGCTACGAACGATCGTAGAGTTGCTACGATCGATCGTAAAGCCCCAGAAATTGCTGGAAACTCATGGGTGAAGCTACGATTGATCGTAGGAAGCTACGATCGATCGTAGAAAGCTACGATCGATCGTAAATCACTACGAACGATCGTAGATACGCGATTTTACTTTCTTGGATGCGATTTTTTAGGGGTTTTTCACCCCTTGCACTATAAATAGAGGACTTTAGGGGGTTTTTGGTTTACCCTAAACCAAGGAGAGTTCCTAGAAAGAGAAGGAGAGGATCTTGAGCATTTCAAAGAGGGTTTTGATTTGGAATCAAGAAAAGCTTCAATCAAGGGTTTGATCTTCCCCACTCCAAGCTTGGATCACTTCCTTCAAGTAGGATCTTCCTCAATCAAGTAATGATTCCACTCAAGGGTTTCCTTCAACCTAGAAATTGATTCTAAGAGGTTAGTAAAACTACTATCTAGCTTTGTTATCATACATGGATGGGAAAAGATGACCCAATGGAATATTTAGCTTTACTAGGATGCCAAGATCTAAATGTGAATGAAAGTATGTTTGAATGGAATGTTAGTGATTCTACCTATCTAACTTTGGTATTGTGCAAAATAGGAAAAGATGATAAAAAGGGGTTTATAAATTGGGGGCTTTTCTACATTATGATCAAATAGACAAATAGTAGTTTATAAATTGGGGGTTTTTCAATAACAAGAATGAACATGGCTATACTTGTAAGTAAATGATAGTATCTCTAAATGAAACATGGTTTCAAGTATACTATGATACAAATATTAAGTGTGGGAATTTTGGGTGAACTAGAACATGATCAAACAAGTAAATAAGGGTTTATGATTTTGGGGTTTTCCAATGAAAGGGATGAATGTTGTTATGCTAGTTTGTGAGTATTATTATCCTCCAATAAACCATGATTTTAAGTGTGATATGATGAATTAGGCTTAGAAGCCATGATTGTTATGATGTGATGCAATGAGTGAAATGTTCTACATTCTAGAATTGTCTAAGTATGCTATGATGCTAATATACCTTGTATGAACCATATGAGTTAATTAAGGTTTTCAAGTATACTATAATGATCATTATGCCTTGTATGAACATGTTTAATTAGTTAAAGCTTTCCACATAGATGTTATACTGCTCACAAGCACTCCACGCACGATAAGTATTGCACGACCGTGGTTTTCTCATAAGCATGAATTTCAAGAAATCATAAGAAGGGTTTTCAAAGGCATTCATAAGCAAGAAGCATAGATGCATAAGAGTTGACTAAGCCAAACTTTGGGTTGGCATTCTAAGATCGGTTACTTCATGCTCACAAGGATTAAGTCTAAGATCTCGCATAAACTCCACGGATCATAAGTCTCGCAAGGCTTTTCAAGAACTCATAAGAAACTCACAAGTTTAAGATCTTGCATATATCTCCAAGGAGAACAAGCTCACAAGGATCATAAGCTCACAAGAAGCTCACAAGTACTCATAAGCTCACAAGAAGCTCATAAGCTCACAAGTACTCACAAGCTCACAAGAACTCTAAGCTCACAAGAATTCATAAGAAAACATGAGGCTCACAAGCATTCATAAGAACTCATAAGCATACATGAGAGGGTTTGTTTTCCATGAAAAGAACAAGTTTTATGAAAGGTTTTTCATGACGGGTTTTAAGCATGAATTTGGTGATTTGTATTCTTTTCCGCACTGTATTAAATATTGTGATTATGATAGCATTGTTAGCTAGTAGATTTTGCTCGCTGAGTATTCGATGCTCAGCCGTACATGTTATGTCGGCAGGTACGCTATATGATACATGTACTCCGGTTCTTTGAAACGAGGCGACTCATGGGGAACAGGAGATTGCTCGGGTGGTCATCCAGATGTTGGGGGTTTGACACGTGACCCCATGGTTGGGAAGAGAGTGAGAGAGACATGTGTTTTGGGTTTTATGTCTGGGGATATTGTATCACTTGAGTTTGTAACCCAGGTGAAGGATTGCTTGTACATGTTTCGGTTTCTATTCATTTATTGCAAATAGTTGTACTTGGAATACAGTGAAGTTATTAAAGAAATTTTCAGTTCACTATTTAGCTTGCCTTATATGCTTCCGCAGGATGATTGTATGGTAGGTAACGAGCCCAAATATAGCCTAACTCCTAGGTGGTATTTTGGGGCGTTACAGAGGTGGTATCAGAGCTTAGGCATTAGGTCTCTAGGGTTACTTAGAGTTCAATACCACGAGTAAGTCAAGGCATTAAGTGCACCTTAGGAGTCGTATTCCAAGTGTAGACTAATCACTTAGTCTTTCTCTATAACAGGTTGATTCCAACCGAAGTTAGTATCTGTCTTCGCTAGGAAAACCGAAAAATTTATATCCTTATGCTATTATGTGTGGTATTGCTATGTGGTATTATATGATATATGGTGTGCATACTATATGTTATATGCTAAGTGAAAACCAATGCTTTATGAACGAGCTTCCTTGTTAGACTTACGAGTTGAGAAATACTCAGGCTAGAGTCTAACCCAAGTGTTGGTGGACAAGGAATTGGTATGTCCTTTGTCGCATTGTGTTATTAGAGTTCGTTAGGGAGTTGTCTTCCGAGCAAGACTATAGGATCCTCTTTTGCCTCACAAGTCTAGTGAATTTAGAATGGCATCAACATCATGCATAGCATAAGCATCACGCATATCATGAGCATCATACATAGCGTCATGCATGGCATGAGCATCATACATATCATAAGCATCATGAACATCTCATAAGCATCATATATATCATAAGCAACATACGCATGTCATAAGCATCACGCATGTCATAAGCATCATACGCACCTCATTTTACATCATGCATGTCTCAAAGTACTTAGAGGATCATGCTCAAGGAAATCAAAGGGGAGTTATATTCTAAGTATAAGACTAATCAGTTAGTCTTAGTCCTAGTTGATTAATACTTAACTGAAAATGAGAAAGCTTAGTCACGCTAGGCATCCATTCCTATTAATATATATACCTTGGTGTGTCTATATAATTTATGCTTATCTTATGATGTGAATGCCTGGACATATATCTACAATACACTTATTTAATAATAATCTTAGGCACCTTAATTATAAATAAATACCTAGCACATGGTGGTGCTTTCAAAAAAATAAAATAAAATAAAATAAAATAATAATAAATAAATAAATTTCGGCATGGTACTAGATTCTCTAGAGTCTCTTAGAGTTGATGTCAGGGGTGAGCAAAGGCATTAGGTTTCCTAGGATCACGAAATTTTCTGAGTTGAAATTTGAACTCAAATGAACTTTGAATTTAGGTTTGGTACCACGACATAAGGGGTATCAAGCAGAGGTATTAGTTCAATATAGGGAGTCATATCCCGAGGATGGACTAGTCACCTAATCTTAAGTGTGCAATTCGTTATACCTTAACCGAGTGGGAGAACGTAGCCCCGCTAGGGAAACTAGTTGTATGACTATACTATTAGGTATGAGAATTGGGTGTGTATGCTATAATATATATACCTTGAGGTTTACAATATGCTTTAGAAGCTAAGTTAGCTAGTAATTTCATTGTATGTTGTACAGTATGGTCGTATGTTGTTACGTGTTATTACTTAACTTCATCATAACAAATTGTATTTGAAATACGAGGAATTGAAGAGTTTAGTTTCCAAATCAAACTCGCGTTTAGCTATTGCCTCAGGACTTGACCATGGGGCATGAAAAGCGAGGTAGAGTTTAATAGACTAAAGGAAGTGAAGGTGATACTCCATTTGGCAATGAGCAGCCTATGCTCCCGTCAAAGTTGTGGAGCTATAAATTAGTGATAGAAATTGCTATGATTGTTATATATGTACGGACTTGCTACAATATAACTATACGTGAATGTGTTGCGATGTACGAATTGTACATGCTGGGTACAAATGAAAACATTATTCAGTTTTAATATCAAAGGCACCTTGCTAGTCGGTGAGTGCCTAGTCTATGCGTTAGTCTAAATTGGATCAACACACCCTTGTGCCACGTCTAAGGTGGTCAAGCCGTAAACTCATATATATATTATACCTACTTCAACGAAGTGTGATGTGTTGCCTGTATATAACATGCTATCTATATAATATATATGATTTATGTACTTGCTTGATGGTGGTTAGTCAAGGGCACCTTGCTAATGAGCGGGTGCCTAGTAGGTCGGCACCGGATTGATAAATCCGGCCATGTCTTAGGTTACTAAGTACAAAGGCTCATTCGAGCAAAATGAAGTGCGGGAAAGGTTCCCTCTCTTGTACACGTAGCATTCTAATTTCGAGGACGAAATTCCTATAGGGGGGGGAGGATGTAGAACCCCAGAAATTTGGTTCACTGTTCAAGTGAATAGTGCCGAGGACACTAGTATTGTAAGGGCCAAATGCCCTTATTATAAGTTGGGTTTGGTTAATGAGGGTGAGGGTTTCCCTCATAGCCTAAGTGCGATGTGAGTTTCATGTTAGAATCAAGAAGTGTAAGGTGTTTTGAGAAAACATGCAAAGAGTATAAAACCATACTGAAAGCATTAAATGTATAGTGGTATGAATAATGTCGATTCACAGGATTTGTGGCGGCCGGGGCCTCCCATGCATATGGGTTGTGCCCAATAGGTTACCTTGGTTTGGTTTAAGAACCTAGGGTCGTGAGTTATGAGAATGGAGTAAGGGTTGGATTCAAAGTAGATGGGGTATGAAAATACCCTTATTATGTATGAAGAAACCCAGAACCGAGTTCCCTGGGCTGGGAATAGTGTCATGAATAGTGTGTGGATAGTGCCCTTGTGTGGTGTGTGTAAAGGCTTAAGGCCTTTACACTTTGTTCTTGGTAGCATGGTCCATTTGGTTCTAAGTAGTGTGGCGATTTAAATAAGGGTTTAAAGTGTGTATGTTGAGTCTCAAAATAAGAGTATAATAATACTCAAGTATTTAGGGTATAAAATACCATAAGTGTGAACGTAGAACCACGGGAAACCATTTCACAATGTTGTGAATAGTGCCATGGGCACAAGTCTTGTAAAGGCCGAGGGCCATTTATGTGACTTGGTTAAGGGGCATGATAAGAGTAGTCAAAATTAGCTTAAGTGTTTATTGTTGGGTGTTTGGGATGAATAAATAAGAGTATGACATACTCTAAGTGGGTAAAAAGATGGGTATAAGGTACCCTAAGTGTTAATGAGTTGCGAGTGAATAGTGCTGTTACGCGAGGCATAAAGAGACCGGGGCCTCTCATGCATGTTGGGGTGTGCCCCATGATCACCTAGGTGTGTTAAAAAAAAAACTATGGATTAATGAGTCATGAGGTGTGAGTATGGTTTTGGAACCGAATGAAAAGAGTGTGAAACACTCGAAATGTTCTAAGTGTCAAGAATGGGAATGCCTTAGCAAACCCTTGACTTTAAATAGCCCTACTGTTCACACCGCTCATCGGAATCAAGTGATTCTTGGATTTTTGGAAAGGTAATTGAACCCTCTTTGGGTTCATGTTGATCACTTGTCTTGGTTTTGAGTTGGTGTTAGGTCAAAAGACCGATTTCTGAAGTCGGGTCAGTTTAAAATCTGGACTGACGAAACCCAGTTTCGGATCAGTCAGCTTTAGGGGCAAAATGGTCCAAGAAATATAGAGAATTATAAATTGTATAAAACACCAAAGCTGTTCTCCTTCGAAATACAAATCTAACGCAAGTTGAATCGTCAAAAACGGACAAGCGAGTCAAAAGTTATAGCCGAAATACGAAAACGCAAAAATGCTAAAGCTTTCTGCAAAAGTTGCGATCGCTCGTAGGGACCCTACGAACGATCGTAGCGGAGCTACGAACGATCGTAGAGTTGCTACGATCGATCGTAAAGCCCCAGAAATTGCTGGAAACTCATGGGTGAAGCTACGATTGATCGTAGGAAGCTACGATCGATCGTAGAAAGCTACGATCGATCGTAAATCACTACGAACGATCGTAGATACGCGATTTTACTTTCTTGGATGCGATTTTTTAAGGGTTTTTCACCCCTTGCACTATAAATAGAGGACTTTAGGGGGTTTTTGGTTTACCCTAAACCAAGGAGAGTTCCTAGAAAGAGAAGGAGAGGATCTTGAGCATTTCAAAGAGGGTTTTGATTTGGAATCAAGAAAAGCTTCAATCAAGGGTTTGATCTTCCCCACTCCAAGCTTGGATCACTTCCTTCAAGTAGGATCTTCCTCAATCAAGTAATGATTCCACTCAAGGGTTTCCATCAACCTAGAAATTGATTCTAAGAGGTTAGTAAAACTACTATCTAGCTTTGTTATCATACATGGATGGGAAAAGATGACCCAATGGGTGATTTAGCTTTACTAGGATGCCAAGATCTAAATGTGAATAAAAGTATGTTTGAATGGAATGTTAGTGATTCTACCTATCTAACTTTGGTATTGTGCAAAATAGGAAAAGATTATAAAAAGGGGTTTATAAATTGGGGGTTTTTCTACATTATGATCAAATAGACAAATAGTAGTTTATAAATTGGGGGTTTTTCAATAACAAGAATGAACATGGCTGTACTTGTAAGTAAATGATAGTATCTCTAAATGAAACATGGTTTCAAGTATACCATGATACAAATATTAAGTGTGGGAATTTTGGGTGAACTAGAACATGATCAAACAAGTAAATAAGGGTTTATGATTTTGGGGTTTTCCAATGAAAGGGATGAATGTTGTTATGCTAGTGTGTGAGTATTATTATCCTCCAATAAACCATGATTTTAAGTGTGATATGATGAATTAGGCTTAGAAGCCATGATTGTTATGATGTGATGCAATGAATGAAATGTTCTACATTCTAGAATTGTCTAAGTATGCTATGATGCTAATATACCTTGTATGAACCATATGAGTTAATTAAGGTATTCAAGTATACTATAATGATCATTATGCCTTGTATGAACCATATGAGTTAATTAAGGTATTCAAGTATACTATAATGATCATTATGCCTTGTATGAACATGTTTAATTAGTTAAAGCTTTCCACATAAATGTTATACTGCTCACAAGCACTCCACACACAATAAGTATTGCACGACCGTGGTTTTCTCATAAGCATGAATTTCAAGAAATCATAAGAAGGGTTTTCAAAGGCATTCATAAGCAAGAAGCATAGATGCATAAGAGTTGACTAAGCCAAACTTTGGGTTGGCATTCTAAGATCGGTTATGTAGCACCCCGGACTTTTTCATCTTTAATGAATGGCACTTTCATAGCTAATTGGCCGTTTTCGTAGTCTAATTAATAAATAAGGGAGAAATTGGAAATTCCGAAACGTCAGAAATGTGCGTTTTCGAAAGACGAACCCAACGCAAGTTGAATCGTCGAAATCCGACGAGCGAGTCAAAAGATATGGTCAAAACAGTCCAGACATACAGAGCACCGATCGCTCGGTCCAGTCAGCGATCGATCGGTCCATAACCGATCGATCGGTAGCTATCGCACGGTCATAAATTTTGTATGGGGAAATTTTCCAGAGAGTGAGTTTTTGACCGATCGATCGGTCATAAACACCGATCGCTCGGTAGGCAACCGATCAATCGGTCATAACCACCGATCGCTCGGTCTTCGCGTTTTTGCAGAAATTTCAGTAAGGGCTTTATCGTCTTTTGGGGGTTAAACCCTTTCTCCTTAAGGCTTGCCCGAGCCTTAGGGCATCATTCACTATACTTAGAGAGATTTGGGAGATAAGAGAGAAGAGAAAAGGGTTTCCTAAACCTAGGTTGCTTTTGGAGAAGAAATCAAAGGGGTGAAGACCCTAGATCGTCCCCAAGCACGTTTTCTTCAAGATTTCAACTCAAGCTCGTGTGGAGGTGCATTCTCCAAGCTAAGGCAGCACTCACTCACGTTTTGAAAAAGGTTTCTTCCCCCAACTCAAGTCCCCTTCAAGCAAAGGCTTCCTCCTTCCAAATAGAGCTTCTATTTCAAGGTTTCTTCAAGATCAAACCTTGATCTAAGGTTAGTACAACCTACTAACTTTCCCTAGCAATAACCTAGGTTTTCTAGTGTAAATGGTGATTATATATATTATGCTTTTCCTTCCCTATGCATTGTATTAACTCAACAAACATAAACAAGATAAGGGGAATGGAATAAATGTGTGGATGGGATGTCGATTGAGGCGATTGGATGCCGTATGGATGTTGTGTGATGTGTGAAAAGGAAAATGGAAGATGGGCACTTTACAAATAACGAATGTACCTTGATGTCTTGATGAAAAATACGCACTAAATAAAGGAAATGGAAGGACTAAGAAATGTGGCCCACCGGGTTTTTGATAAAATGACTAAACAAGGGATAAATGGACTTAATGAAGAAAATGGAAATAGAAATTGTGTAAATGTTCTTAGAAATGATAAATTGCTCAAATGTGCTATATGTTGCCTAAATTTTCATACCACTATGTTAAGGATTGAAATGCCATAGTCATGTGATCCGCCCATTCAAGTATGTCATCATGATTACCACTATTGACAAGCACACAAGCACGCATGCATGCATGAAACCGGGTTTTTTCCAAGATTGTATTTGTATATGAAATGAATCAAGAACATGACAAGGAGGTTGGTAGCCCAAGGAAGGGTGCTAGCCTCTGGCTCACAAGAGAAACGGAACAAGAACATGACAAGGAGGTTGGTAGCCCAAGGAAGGGTGCTAGCCTCTGGCTCACAAGAGAAATGAATCAAGAACATGACAAGGAGGTTGGTAGCCCAAGGAAGGGTGCTAGCCTCTGGCTCACAAGAGAAACGGAACAAGAACATGACAAGGAGGTTGGTAGCCCAAGGAAGGGTGCTAGCCTCTGGCTCACAAGAGAAATGAATCAAGAACATGACAAGGAGGTTGGTAGCCCAAGGAAGGGTGCTAGCCTCTGGCTCACAAGAGAAACGGAACAAGAACATGACAAGGAGGTTGGTAGCCCTAGGAAGGGTGCTAGCCTCTGGCTCACAAGAGAAATGGAACAAGAACATGACAAGGAGGTTGGTAGCCCAAGGAAGGGTGCTAGCCTCTGGCTCACAAGTATACAAGTCAAGAACAAATCAAGACATGAAATACAAGACAAGACACGATACACATACATGATTTGACCGAGACACGAAAAAGGTTTCCGAGACATGAGTTTTACCGAGGTTTTTGCATTCATATACGCATGTCAAGATATGGCTATGTATCTTATGCTTTCACTATTGCTTTAAATTAATATCTTGTATTGCTCACTGTTGTTACGCGTTCGTTATTGTTATGGTTAGCTAGTAGTTTGTACTCGCTTAGTATTCCATGCTCAGCCGTACTTTTATGTCGGCAGGTACCGTGGATGTCCTCGACCCCGAGCCTTGGGTCGAGGAGGAGTATGTAGAGGAGAGGGAGCCACCTATCCCATGGCAGTCTCAAGAGGATGGGGACTTGGATGTATGGCCATACCTCGACTACTGTTGAGAGGAGAGTGTTAGAGAGTTCCTTTTTTTGTATTTTGATAGGTGGGCATGTCCACCTTTACTTTGATTGTATTTAGTATATGTTAACTTGGAATACTATATGGAGTAATAGAAGAAAAGAAAATTTTGGCTTATGCTTCCGTACTTATGTTTTAGTTTCTGCGCTCTGATTATCATTGTATTATATTATGTTTAGCCTCTTGCATTACAGGATGGTTTGACAGGTACACGTAGTCACCTCTAAAGTATCCCTTAACTCCTAGGGGGTATTTTGGGGCCTGACAAAAGTGGTATCATAGCCCTAGGTATTAGAGTCCCTAGGGTCACTTAGATGATTGAATAAGGTATTAGAATCACCTTAGAGAGTTGTATTCCAAGTATAGACTAACAAGTTAGTCTTAGTCAAAATGGGTTGAACTTCAACCGAACATAGAGTCCTACACTAGGAACACGGATTGTATGTTATGCTATTGTGTTATATACCATGTGTACATTATTGGTGTTCTACTTATTAAATGTGCTTGATGAATATGTATTGAGTGAATTGCAAAAAATTGTACTAAATGTGTATCCAAGTTAGACTCATGCTGTATTGTCGTTCTCAGGAGAAATCATGAGACGCAATACCTGGGGTCGCGGGTACAACACGAGGGGTAATGGAGGTGATGCTCCATCGGGTGATGATCAGCCCGACTTTGCCCAAGCATTCGCATCCATAGCCGAGACTTTGGCTATGTTGGTGGCAAGGCAACCGGCCACCCCGCCTAATGCGGCACTTATACCGGCTCCTCCTAACCGAGCCCAAGCCGGGATAGAAGCTTTCCGGAGGATGAGGCCTCCAACTTTTTGTGGAAGCATTGATCCACTTGTTGCCGAGGGTTGGATTCGGCAACTTGAGAAGATATTCTCGGTTTTGGCACCTACGGAAGTAGAGAGGGTCACATGGGCTGCCTTTATGCTTGAAGGCGAGGCCGACCATTGGTGGAAGTCTGCACTTCGGACCCGAGAGTTGACCCGGCAAGGCCAAGAATGGACATGGGGAGAATTCTTGGACGTTTTCTACAAGAAATACTTTCCGGTTGGGATGAAAGAAAAGAAAGAAATTGAATTTATTACCTTGGAGCAAGGTAATATGTCTGTAGCGGCTTACGAAGCCAAGTTCTCAGAGCTATCTCGATTTGCTCCACACATGATAGCTACCGAGGCTATGAAGGCCCGGAAATTCGAGAGGGGGTTGAAGGCCTACCTCAAGGATCGTGTCTCAATGTTCCGACATGAGACATATTCAGAAGTTGTGGACAAAGCATTGTTGGCCGAGTCTAATTCCGAAGAGTTCTTTAAGAGAAGAGGAATAGAGAAGGGACAGTCTAGTAGTTCAGGGGAGAAGAGAGCTAGGACTATGTCTTATCAGTCCGCAGGGCCGGCTCAGTCACAGAGGATGTACTCAGCACCACAGGCCCCCCGCCCTTTTACTCCACCGGTTTTTCGCCTGGCTACCTCGTATGCTCCTCGCCCCGCAGTGACTCAGGCTACGGGTTATACTCCTCCCACTTATTCACATGATGTCTGCACCCTTTGTGGAAGGAGGCATCCAGTAGGGGAATGTCGGAAGGCTACAGGAGGCTGTTTTCATTGTGGCGACCAGGGCCACATGATTCGGGATTGTCCCTGACGTCGATTGCCAGCTCAGTCTTCGGGGAGCAGGCCCCCGATTAGGCAGACATCTCAGCCTAGCTCTTCTCAGGCTTCGAGGGCCTCACAGTCAGCCCGGCCTCCTCGCCCAGCCACTCAGGGTCGAGTTTTTGCTCTATCGGAGAGAGATGCACGTGCATCCGACGATGTCGTGCAAGGTACGCGAGAATTTTGAGTTTAAGTTGTATAAAATTTCTGTGGCTTGTTATGTGGTTAGTTATACTAAGGGTTACCTATGTATGATGCTTGTTACTATTTGAAATCTACTGATATTAGTTACTTAATCGCACAGGCGCTTTATTAGTGAACGAATGTCTCGCTCGAGTGTTGATAGACACAGGATCCACTCACTCATTTGTCTCCCCAAGTTTTGTGAAGGGCTTTTCGACTGAGGCTACTCCGTTGGAGCGGGAGTTGACCATTGCAACTCCACTCGGCAAGTCGGTTGATACGGACAAGATATTCAGGGATAGTGTGGTTCAAGTGGGGGAGAATGAATTGTTAGCCGACCTTATCGTCCTGGGTTTCCAAGATTTAGACTTTGACGTCATTCTTGGTATGGATTGGTTGGCAAGCCATCACGGGCATGTTGCGTGTTTTGAAAAGATGGTGAATTTCAAGCCGGAAGGGGGTAAGCCTTTTCACTTCCGAGGATTAAGAGAGAGGGACATTGCTCGCCTCGCAGCCTTGAGTATAGCACACCCAGAAGCACAAAACTCATCGGCTATTTCAGTTGTGAGTGAGTTCTTAGATGTGTTCCCGGAAGAACTTCCCGGATTACCTCCTGATAGAGAGATCGAATTCGCTATAGAGCTTGCTCCGGGTACCGCTCCGATTTCAAGGGCACCATATAGAATGGCCCCTATAGAGCTTGAAGAATTAAAGAAGCAGATTGAGGAGTTACAACAACTTGGTTTCATCCAACCAAGTGTCTCGCCGTGGGGAGCTCCGGTTCTCTTTGTGAAGAAGAAGGACGGGTCTATGAGGATGTGTATAGACTACCGTCAGTTGAACAAGGTAACTATCAAGAATCGTTATCCCTTGCCAAGGATAGACGACTTATTTGACCAACTGAAGGGAGCGAGATTCTTCTCCAAAATTGATCTTAGATCGGGGTATCACCAATTAAGGATCAAGGCGGAAGATGTTCAGAAGACGGCTTTCAGGACTCGGTATGGGCATTACGAGTTCCTTGTCATGCCTTTTGGGCTGACGAATGCACTGGCGGCATTCATGGATTTGATGAACCGGGTGTTCCGATCTTACTTGGATCGATGCGTGATTGCATTCATTGATGACATTTTGGTGTATTCCCAGACACGGGAAGATCACGCACGAGACCTCCGTCTTGCTCTGGAGATGTTGAGAGAGCATAGGCTATATGCCAAATTGAGTAAGTGCGAGTTCTGGCTAGAGAAAGTCGCATTTCTTGGACACGTGGTGTCGGCCGAGGGTATTTCTGTAGATCCAGCCAAGGTTGAGGCAGTCATGAGTTGGGAGAGGCCCAAGAGCGTTACGGAGATACGTAGTTTCCTCGGATTGGCAGGCTACTACCGGAGATTTGTGGAGGGATTCTCCAGTTTGGCTGCACCTCTCACCTACTTGACAAGAAAAAGTGCAAAGTTCAGTTGGAGTGACCGATGTGAAGTAAGTTTCCAAGAGTTGAAGAAACGCCTCACCACAGCCCCTGTCCTTACTGTGCCATCCGGACATGGTGGTTATGAGGTATATAGCGATGCTTCGCATATCGGACTTGGGTGTGTCCTTATGCAGCATAAGAAAGTCATTGCCTACGCATCAAGACAATTGAAGGAGCATGAAAAGAATTACCCCACTCATGACTTAGAACTCGCCGCAATTGTGTTTGCATTGAAGATTTGGCGACATTATCTTTATGGGGAACAATTTGAGGTATTCACAGATCATAAAAGCCTTAAGTATTTGTTTTCCCAGAAAGAGTTGAACCTGAGGCAAAGAAGAAGGGTAGAATTTTTGAAAGACTATGAGTGCTCCATTCAATACCACCCGGGCAAGGCAAATGTAGTAGCCGATGCTCTTAGCCGGAAGCCTACTGGACTTTTGGCGCATATGATGCTGAAGGAGTGGAGATTGCTGGAGGATGCATCCAACCTCGACATAAATTTTAGTCTCCCTACCTATGGGCCGGTAATGGCTAGCATCACAGTTAGGCCATTTATGTTGAGCATGATCCAGGAGTTGCAGGAAATGGATGCCGAACTACTTTCTTGCCGAGACAAGTCAGTTAAAAGTGGCAGTAAGGACTTTACGGCGAGGGAAGATGGAATTATCACTTTCAAGGGAAGAGTATGTGTCCCAGCCGATGAGAAGCTTAAGCGAGAAATCTTGTACGAGGCTCACCGGTCCAAGTACACCGTTCACCCTGGGGTACCAAAATGTATAGGGACTTGAAGAAGCATTTTTGGAGGCGGAACATGAAGCGAGAAATAGCGGAGTATATGTCTAAATGCTTGGTGTGCCAACAAGTCAAAGCCGAACACAGGAGACCGGCTGGACTTTTGCAGTCCCTCCCTATTCCCGAGTGGAAATGGGAACATATCTCTATGGACTTTATCGTGGGATTGCCGAAGACGGTCAAGAAGACCGATGCTATATGGGTAGTTATTGATAGACTCACAAAGTCCGCTCATTTCTTACCGTACCGGACTACATTCAACTCCAATCAGTTAGCGGAGCTATACATCAAAGAAATAGTCCGATTACACGGGGTGCCAGTGAGTATTGTGTCGGATAGAGACTCAAGATTCACATCCAGGTTTTGGAAAAGTTTTCAAGGTGCAATGGGCTCCCGATTAGACTTTAGCACAGCTTTCCACCCACAGACCGACGGGCAAACCGAGAGGGTGAATCAGGTTATTGAAGATATGCTCCGAGCATGTATGCTAGACTTCAAGGGAAGTTGGGAAGATCACCTACCTTTGGTGGAATTCGCTTACAACAATAGTTATCAAGAAAGCATACAAATGGCGCCTTTCGAGGCTTTGTACGGAAGGAGTTGCAGATCCCCGTTGTATTGGGATGAAGTGGGAGAAAGAAAGATTTTGGGCCCCGAGTTGATTGAACGAACCGCGGATAGGGTCAAGCTTATACGGGAGAGGTTGAAGACCGCACAAGATAGACAGAAAAGCTATGCCGACAACCGAAGGAGGGATCTTGAATTCCGAGTCGGTGATTTTGTGTTTGTAAGGATTTCACCGACCAAAGGTGTTATGCGATTCGGGAAGAGAGGCAAGCTTAGCCCGAGATATGTGGGTCCGTTCGAGATCATTACTCGAGTTGGCGAGGTGGCTTACCGTGTTGCTTTGCCCGCTCACATAGCGGCCGTCCACAACGTGTTTCATATCTCCCAGCTTCGGAAGTACATCCCGGATCCTTCTCACGTCATCGAGCTTGATCCGGTTGAGATTCGAGAGGATCTCACTTTGGTTGAGAAGCCGGTTCATATTTTGGATCGAAGAGACCAAGTACTTCGCAACAAGACTATTCCGCTAGTTCTCGTGCAATGGCAACATCACGCTCGAGAAGAGGCTACATGGGAACGTGAGGCCGAAGTCAAGGCGAAGTACCCCGAGTTGTTTGAATGATTTTATGTATGACTTGTAATTTTGTTTCAAATTGTTATGCTAAGTTGTTTAAATTGTAAAGCACGCATTGTCCAAATTTCGAGGATGAAATTTTTGTAAGGGGGGGAGAATGTAGCACCCCGGACTTTTTCATCTTTAATGAATGGCACTTTCATAACTAATTGGCCGTTTTCGTAGTCTAATTAATAAATAAGGGAGAAATTGGAAATTCCGAAACATCAGAAATGTGCGTTTTCGAAAGACCAACCCAACGCAAGTTGAATCGTCGAAATCCGACGAGCGAGCCAAAAGATATGGTCAAAACAGTCCAGACATACAGAGCACCGATCGCTCGGTCCAGTCAGTGATCGATCGGTTCATAACCGATCGATCGGTAGCTATCGCACGGTCAGAAATTTTGTATGGGGAAATTTTCCAGAGAGTGAGTTTTTGACCGTTCGATCGGTCATAAACACCGATCGCTCGGTCTTCGCGTTTTTGCAGAAATTTCAGTAAGGGCTTTATCATCTTTTGGGGGTTAAACCCTTTCTCCTTAAGGCTTGCCCGAGCCTTAGGGCATCATTCACTATACTTAGAGAGATTTGGGAGATAAGAGAGAAGAGAAAAGGGTTTCCTAAACCTAGGTTGCTTTTGGAGAAGAAATCAAAGGGGTGAAGACCCTAGATCGTCCCCAAACACGTTTTCTTCAAGATTTCAACTCAAGCTCGTGTGGAGGTGCATTCTCCAAGCTAAGGCAGCACTCACTCACGTTTTGAAAGAGGTTTCTTCCCCCAACTCAAGTCCCCTTCAAGCAAAGGCTTCCTCCTTCCAAATAGAGCTTCTATTTCAAGGTTTCTTCAAGATCAAACCTTGATCTAAGGTTAGTACACCCTACTAACTTTCCCTAGCAATAACCTAGGTTTTCTAGTGTAAATGGTGATTATATATATTATGCTTTTCCTTCCCTATGCATTGTATTAACTCAACAAACATAAACAAGATAAGGGGAATGGAATAAATGTGTGGATGGGATGTCGATTGAGGCGATTGGATGCCGTATGGATGTTGTGTGATGTGTGAAAAGGAAAATGGAAGATGGGCACTTTACAAATAACGAATGTACCTTGATGTCTTGATGAAAAATACGCACTAAATAAAGGAAATGGAAGGACTAAGAAATGTGGCCCACCGGGTTTTTGATAAAATGACTAAACAAGGGATAAATGGACTTAATGAAGAAAATGGAAATAGAAATTGTGTAAATGTTCTTAGAAATGATAAATTGCTCAAATGTGCTATATGTTGCCTAAATTTTCATACCACTATGTTAAGGATTGAAATGCCATAGTCATGTGATCCGCCCATTCAAGTATGTCATCATGATTACCACTATTGACAAGCACACAAGCACGCATGCATGCATGAAACCGGGTTTTTTCCAAGATTGTATTTTTATATGAAATGAATCAAGAACATGACAAGGAGGTTGGTAGCCCAAGGAAGGGTGCTAGCCTCTGGCTCACAAGAGAAACGGAACAAGAACATGACAAGGAGGTTGGTAGCCCAAGGAAGGGTGCTAGCCTCTGGCTCACAAGAGAAATGAATCAAGAACATGACAAGGAGGTTGGTAGCCCAAGGAAGGGTGCTAGCCTCTGGCTCACAAGAGAAACGGAACAAGAACATGACAAGGAGGTTGGTAGCCCAAGGAAGGGTGCTAGCCTCTGGCTCACAAGAGAAATGAATCAAGAACATGACAAGGAGGTTGGTAGCCCAAGGAAGGGTGCTAGCCTCTGGCTCACAAGAGAAACGGAACAAGAACATGACAAGGAGGTTGGTAGCCCAAGGAAGGGTGCTAGCCTCTGGCTCACAAGAGAAATGGAACAAGAACATGACAAGGAGGTTGGTAGCCCAAGGAAGGGTGCTAGCCTCTGGCTCACAAGTATACAAGTCAAGAACAAATCAAGACATGAAATACAAGACAAGACACGATACAAATACATGATTTGACCGAGACACGAAAAAGGTTTCCGAGACATGAGTTTTACCGAGGTTTTTGCATTCATATACGCATGTCAAGATATGGCTATGTATCTTATGCTTTCACTATTGCTTTAAATTAATATCTTGTATTGCTCACTGTTGTTACGCGTTCGTTATTGTTATGGTTAGCTAGTAGTTTGTACTCGCTGAGTATTCCATGCTCAGCCGTACTTTTATGTCGGCAGGTACCGTGGATATCCTCGACCCCGAGCCTTAGGTCGAGGAGGAGTATGTAAAGGAGAGGGAGCCACCTATCCCATGGCAGTCTCAAGAGGATGGGGACTTGGATGTGTGGCCATACCTCGACTACTGTTGAGAGGAGAGTGTTAGAGAGTTCCTTTTTTTGTATTTTGATAGGTGGGCATGTCCACCTTTACTTTGATTGTATTTAGTATATGTTAACTTGGAATACTATATGGAGTAATAGAAGAAAAGAAAAAGTTGGCTTATGCTTCCGCACTTATGTTTAGTTTCCGCGCTCCGATTATCATTGTATTATATTATGTTTAGCCTCTTGCATTACAGGATGGTTTGACAGGTACACGTAGTCACCTCTAAAGTATCCCTTAACTCCTAGGGGGTATTTTGGGGCGTGACAGGTTACTTCATGCTCACAAGGATCAAGTCTAAGATCTCGCATAAACTCCACGGATCATAAGTCTCGTAAGGCTTTTCAAGAACTCATAAGAAACTCACAAGTCTATGATCTTGCATATGTCTCCAAGGAGAACAAGCTCACAAGGATCATAAGCTCACAAGAAGCTCACAAGTACTCATAAGCTCACAAGAAGCTCATAAGCGCACAAGTAGTCACAAGCTCACAAGAATTCATAAGAAAACATGAGGCTCACAAGCATTCATAAGAACTCATAAGCATACATGAGAGGGTTTGTTTTCCATGAAAAGAACAAGTTTTATGAAAGGTTTTTCATGACAGGTTTTAAGCATGGATTTGGTGATTTGTATTCTTTTCCGCACTGTATTAAATATTGTGATTATGATAGCATTGTTAGCTAGTAGATTTTGCTCGCTGAGTATTCCATGCTCAGCCGTACATGTTATGTCGGCAGGTACGCTATACGATACATGTACTCCGGTTCTTTGAAACGAGGCGACTCATGGGGAACAGGAGATTGCTCGGGTGGTCATCCAGATGTTGGGGGTTTGACACGTGACCCCATGGTTGGGAAGAGAGTGAGAGAGACATGTGTTTTGGGTTTTATGTCTGGGGATATTGTATCACTTGAGTTTGTAACCCAGGTGAAGGATTGCTTGTACATGTTTCGGTTTCTATTCATTTATTGCAAATAGTTGTACTTGGAATACAGTTAAGTTATTAAAGAAATTTTAGTTCACTATTTAGCTTGCCTTATATGCTTCCGCAGGATGATTGTATGGTAGGTAACGAGGCCAAATATAGCCTAACTCCTAGGTGGTATTTTGGGGCGTTACAAGGCCTAAGTATACTTTCTAAGTATTGAGTTTCGTCTCCAGGTGCTCAATTCAGGTAAACGACTTCAGATTCCATCGAAACGAATTCTCACACTTAGTTCGGGTTAAATTACACGCGTTACAAGAAATAACATTGAAATCCGACCCACGGTTTGGATTTCCTGCGCGTTTGTAGGTTTAGGCTGAGTTATACATTCAAACAATGAATTTTGGGCCTATGGGTGCTGAAATAGAGCTAAGGACCTTGGATTCCATCGAAATGAATTCCCACATATTGGTTGGGCAGAAATACATGCTTTAGAAGAAGCTAAATCCAAATCAGACCCGGGTTTTGATTTGGTCCGCGTTTTTAGGTTTAGACCAAAGTATACTTTCTAAGTAAGGATTTTGGGCCTCTCGGTGCCCAAGTAGGGCAAATCACCTCGGATTCCATTGAAACTAATTTCAACACCTAGGTTGGGTCAAAATATACACCTTAGAGGAAACAACATCGAAATCTAACCCCCGATTTGGATTTGGTGCGCATTTGTAGGTTTTGGCCGAAGTATACTTTCTAAGAATGAATTTTAGGCCTAGAGGTGGACAAATCGGGCAAACAACCTAGGATTTCATCAAAACGGATTTTCAGACTAAGAATGAGCGAAATACACTCGTTAGAAGAAACGACATCAAAATCTGACTCCTGTTTTGGATTTGGTGCGCGTTTGTAGATTTAGGCCAAAAGTATACTTCCTAAGTATGTACTTCCTTCTCTAGGAGCCCAATTCAGGGAAATGACCCCAGATTCCATCGAAACGAATTCCCACCCTTAGGTTGTGTAGAAATACACGCGTTAAGAGAAACGACATCAAAATCTAATCCTTAGTTTGGATTTGGAGCGCATTTGTATGTTTAGGTCGAAGTATGCTTCTATGTATGAATTTCAGGTCTCTCGGTGCCCAAATCGGGCAAACGACCTCGGATTCCATCGAAACGAATTCCCACAGTTAGGTTGAGTCTAAATACACGGGTTAAAAGAAAAAACATCAAAATCCGACCCCCGGTATGGATTTGGTGCGCGTTTGTAGGTTTAGGCCAAACTTTACTTTCTATGAATGAATTTTGGGCATATAGGAGCTCAAATCGGGCAAACAACATTCGATTCCATCGAAATGAATTCCCACACTTAGGTTGGGTTGAAATACACCCGATAGAAGAAACTACTTCGAAATCCGACCCCGGTTTAATTTGGAGCCTGTTTTTAGGTTTAGGCCGAAGTATATTTTCTAAGTTAGGATTTTGGGCCTCTCAATGCCCAAATAGGGGAAACGACCTCGGATTGCATTTAAAAAAATTTCAACTCATAGGTTGGGTTGAAATACGCGCATTAGAAAAAATAACATCAAAATGCGACACCCGGTATGGATTTGGAATGCATGTATAGGTTTAGCCGAAGTATACTTTCTAAGAATGAATTTTGGACCTTTAGGTGGTCAAATCGGGCAAACGACCAAGGATTCCATCGAAAGGAATTCCCACACTTTGGTCGGGTCGAAATACATGCGTTAGAAGAAACAAAATCGAAATCTAACCCCCCGTGTGGATTTGGTGCGTGTTTGTAGGTTGAGGCCAAAGTAAACTTTCTAAGAATGGATTTTGGGCCTATAGGTTCTCAAATTGGGCAAAACGATCTTGGATTACTTCAGAACAAATTCCCACACTTAGGTTGAGTTAAAATACACCCGTTTAAAGAAACTACATCGAGTCTGAACCCTGTTTTCTATAGGGTGCACGTTTGTATGTTTAGGCCGAAGTATACTTTCTTAGTTATGGATTTCGTGCCTCTTAGTGCCCAAATTGGGCAAACCACCTCGGATTCCATCGAAACGAATTCTTAGACTTAGTATGAGTCGAAATACACGCGTTAGAAGAAATGACATCAAAATCCGACCCCAGTTTTGGATTTGGTGCTCATTTGTAGGTTTATGCCTAAGTATACTATCTAAGTATTGACTTTTGTCTCTAGGTGCCCAATTCAGGTAAACGACTACGGATTCCATCGAAACGAATTCCCACACTTATTTGGGTCGAATTACATTCGTTAGAAGATACAACATTGAAATCCGACTCACGGTTTGGATTTGGTGCGCGTTTGTAGGTTTAGGCCAAAGTTTACTTTCAAACAATAAATTTTGGGCCTATGGGTGCTCCAATCGGGCAAACGACCTTAGATTACATCGAAATGAATTCCCACATATAGGTTGGGTAGAAATACATGCATTAGAAGAAGCTACATCCAAATCCACCCCGGTTTTGATTTGGTGCGTGTTTTTAGGTTTAGACCGAAGCATACTCTCTAAGTAAGGATTTCGGGCCTCTCGGTGCCCAAAGAGGGAAAATCACCTCGGATTCCATTAGAACAAATTTCTATAGATAGGTTGGGTCGAAGTACACGCCTTAGAAGAAACGACATCGAAATCTGACCCCCGGTTTGGATTTGGTGCGCGTTTGTAGGTTTAGGCCGAAATATACTTTCTTAGAATGAATTTTAGGCCTATAGGTGGATAAATCGGGCAAACGACCTACGATTTCATTGAAACGGATTTTGACACTTAGAATGAGCGAAATACACCCGTTAGATGAAACGACATCAAAATTCGACTCCTGTTTTGGATTTGGTGCGTGTTCGTAGATTTAGGCCTAAGTATACTTCCTAAGTATGTACTTTTGTCTCTAGGAGCCGAACTCAGGTAAACGACCCCAGATTCCATCAAAATGAATTCCCACACTTAGGTTGGGTAGAAATACACTCGTTAAAAGAAACAACATCAAAATCTAACCCTTGGTGTGGAGCGAGTTTGTATGTTTAGGCCGAAGTATGCTTTTAAGTATGAATTTCGAGCCTCTCGATGCCCAAATCGGGCAAACGACTTGGATTCCATCGAAACGAATTCCCACAGTTAGGTTGGGTCGAAATAAATGTGTTAAAGAGAAAACATCGAAATCCGACCCCCGGAATGGATTTGGTCCGCGTTTGTTGGTTTAGGCCAAAGTTTACTTTCTAAGAATGAATTTTGGGTCTATAGGTGCTCAAATCGGGAAACGACCTAGGATTCCATCAAAAGAAATTCCAACACTTAGGTCGGGTCGAAATAATCGTGTTAGAAGAAAGAACATCGAAATCTGACCCCCTGTGTGGATTTTGTGCGCATTTGTAGGTTGGGGCCAAAGTAAGCTTTCTAAGAATGGATTTTGGGCCTATAGGTGCTCAAATCGGGCAAAAGATCTTGGATTGCTTCAGAAAAAATTCCCACACTTAGGTTGGGTCGAAATACACGTGTTTAAAGAAACTACATCGAATCAGAACCCTTTTTTGTATTGGGTGCAGGTTTGTATGTTTAGGTCGAAGTATACTTTCTAGTTACGGATTTCGTGCCTCTTGGTGCCCTAATTGGGGAAACAACCTCGGATTCCATCGAATGGAATTCTCAGACTTAGTTTGAGTCGAAATACACACGTTAGAAGAAACGGAATCAAAATCCGACCCACGTTTTGGATTTGGTGCTCGTTTGGTGGTTTAGGCCTAAGTATACTTTCTAAGTATTGACTTTCGTCTCTAGGTGCCCAATTCAGGTAAACGACTTCGGATTCCATCGAAACGAATTCCCACACTTAGTTTGGGTTGAATTACATGCGTTAGAAGAAACAACATCAAAATCCGGCCCACAATTTGAATTTGGTGCGCGTTTGTAGCTTTAGGCCGAAGTATACTTTCAAACAATGAATTTTGGGCCTATGGGTGCTCAAATCGGGCAAACGACCTCGGATTCCATCAAAACGAATTCCCACATATAGGTTTGGGTAGAAATACATGCATTAGAAGAAGCTACATCCAAATCCGACCCGTGTTTTTAATTGGTGAACGCTTTTAGGTTTAGACCGAAGCATACTTTTTAAATAAGGATTTCGGGCCTCTCGGTGCCCAAATAGGGCAAATCACCTCGGATTCCACTGAAAAAAATTTCCACACATAGGTTGGGTCGAAATACACGCCTTAGAAGAAACGACAACGAAATCTGACCCTCGGTTTAGATTTGGTGCGCGTTTGTAGGTTTAGGCCGAAAGATACTTTCTAAGAATGAATTTTAGGCCTATAGGTGGACAAATCGGGCAAACAACCTAGGATTTCATCAAAACGGATTTTCAGACTAAGAATAAGCGAAATACACTCGTTAGAAGAAATGACATCAAAATCCGACTCCTGTTTTGGATTTGGTGCGCGTTTGTAGATTTAGGCCAAAAGTATACTTCCTAAGTATGTACTTCCTTCTCTAGGAGCCCAATTCATGGAAATGACCCCAGATTCCATCGAAACGAATTCCCACCCTTAGGTTGTGTAGAAATACACGTGTTAAAGAAAAAATAACATCGAAGTCCAACCCCCGGAATGGATTATACGCATGTATAGGTTTAGCCGAAGTATACTTTCCAAGAATGAATTTTGGACCTATAGGTGGTCAAATTGGGCAAACGACCTCCGATTCCATCGAAACGAATTCCTACACTTAGGTTTGGTCGAAATACATGCGTTAAAACACACTACATCGAAATCAGACCCCGGTTTAATTTGGAGCGTGTTTTTATGTTTAGGCTGAAGTATACATTCTAATTAAGGATTTCGGGCCTCTCGGTCCCCAAATAGGGGAAACGACCTCAGATTTAATTTAAACTAATTTAAACACATAGGTTGGGTCAAAATACGCCCATTAGAAAAAATAACATCAAAATCCGACCCCCGGTATGGATCTGGAATGCATGTATAGGTTTAGGCCGAAGTATACTTTCTAAGAATGAATTTTGGGCCTATAGGTGGTCAAATCGGGCCAACGACGTAGGATTCCATCGAAAGGAATTCCCACACTTAGGTCGGGTCGAAATACATGCGTTAGAAGAAACAACAATGAAATCTGACCCCCGTGTGGATTTGGTGTGCGTTTGTAGGTTGAGGCCAAAGTAAACTTTCTAAGAATGAATTTCAGGCTTATAGGTGCTCATATCGAGCAAAAGATCTTGGATTAGTTCAGAACAAATTCCCACACCTAGATTGCATTGAAATACACGCGTTTAAAGAAACTACATCGAAATCTGATCCTTGTTGTAAATCCCTAAATAGGTGTTGGCAAATTCCGTGATCATTAGATAGGTCAGTTGAGTCGAGTCGTCGAGTCATGTTTAACTTGTTGAGCTAAAGCTTAAAGAAGATTGAAGAAAGTGAAAGAAAAAGCTTCGACTCCGGATCTAGACAGGTAATGGACTTAGAGACCCTACCTAGGTTGGATTTGACTTAGATAACCCTAAAAATACCTAGGAGGATAGTTTTAAGCCTACCAAAGATATTTGATCTTAGTTGAATCAAATAAAAATAAAATGATAATGGTTTTGGCAAAAATTCTGTCTCAACTGATCGCTCGGTATTGCGACCGATCGATCGGTGGCCTACCGAGCGATCGGTGGCTATCGACTGGACCAAATTTTTGTATGGGGAAATTTTCCAGAGACATGATTTATGACCGAGCGATCGGTCATTAGAACCGATCGATCCGTTTTGAACCGAGCGATCGGTAGTGAGCACCGATCGATCGGTCCCCGTAAAAAGAATTTTTCTTTTTTTGGATTCTTTTTTTAACCCTATATAAACAACTTTTGAGAGACCTAATTCATGTCATTGATATTTTTGAAAGAGTAGAGGTCTGAGAAACTCTTCTAGGGTTTTTCTTATTGCTTTTATTAGATCTTTGTTGATCCCTCCTCTTTCTTAGATCCTAGAGAATGCAAGTAGAGATCTAAACCTTTGATCTTGCATTGTGTGATCTCAGATCTGTATGAGATCCCTCTAGGGTTTGAAACTTACTAAATTGATTCACAACCCTACACCTTGTGTGTGTGTCCGGTGTTTGATCCGGAGCCTTCGTGGAAGGAGATCGATCGTGTGTGATCGTGGTTTTGAAGTTGCTTGAAAAGATTTGGTCGGTGTGGAACCGAAGCTGGTAAGGCGGAGATCGAACCTGTTGGTTCGTGGAAATCAAGAGTAAGAGTCTATACCTAGGAACGTCGTTTCTGTTTTGGTAAGGTCTTGTCTTGTACTTGATATCTTTTCATAGTGAAGTTTATTGCTGGACAAGGTCCCGTGGTTTTTTCCCGTTAGGGTTTTCCACGTAAAAATCTTCTGTGTTTGATTTGTGTGGATTGTCTGATTGAATTAATCATTGATTTCTAAACATATTAATTGAAAAATTAAAATTGGTTAGAAATTATTAGATAGACCTATTCACCCCCCCCTCTAGGTCTTAGAGATCATTGATCTGGATAAATTTCAATTGGTATCAGAGCTTGTTCACTGATAAGGCTAATCCCTTAAGTGTGATCCTGTATTATCCGTGATCATGAGTACTCTAAGAGAAGGAGGATCCGTCTCTCGTCCACCACTTTTTGATGGAAATAATTATGCATACTGGAAAGCTAGAATGAGAGCCTTTCTCAAATCTATAGACGAGAGAATTTGGATGTCTATACAGAATGGGTGGACTACGCCCATAAAAACTGTAGGTGATTTGACTGTCGTCAAATATTCTGATGAATGGACCAGAGAAGAGCTTGATTCAAGTGGATGGAACACTAAAGGTCTCAATGCTATCTTTACTGCAGTCACTGCTGAGGAATTCAGACGAATTTCTTCATGTGAAACAGCAAAGGAGGCTTGGGACATTCTTGAAATTACCCATGAGGGTACTACCACTGTTAAAATCTCAAAACTCCAAATGTTAACCACCAAATTTGAACATTTAAACATGGAAGACAATGACACTTTTGATGAATTCTATGCAAAACTTAGTGACATTGTCAACGCTAGTTTCAATTTAGGTGAGAAAATATCTGAGTCCAAAATAGTTAGAAAAGTCCTTAGATCTCTCCCAGAGAGATTTCAACCCAAAGTCACTGCAATCGAAGAGAGTAAAAATGTTGACTCTCTGAAGATTGAGGAATTGGTTGGATCACTCCAAACCTATGAACTCAATCTACGTCCATCCAAGAAGAATAAATCTTTAGCCTTGAAAACCATCAAGGAAACTTTGGATGAGGATGACAGTGATGGAGATATGAATGAGGAAGAAATGGCTCTTTTCGTTAAAAAATTTCGAAAATTTTTTAGAACGAAAAAGAGATTTAATCCCAAACAGGGAGGAAAAACTTTTGAGAAGTCAAAGTCTAAGCCCTGGGAAAACAAGAAAAATTCCAAAAGTGGCGACAAGAAATCCCAAGGTGTTCAATGTTATGAATGCCATGGCTTCGGTCATATTTCACCTAACTGTCCTAACAAGAAGAAGAGTAAGGGCAAGGTGATGAATGCCTGTTGGGATGACAGTGATTCCGAGAATGAAGAATCGGACAGTTCCTCTTCAAGTGAAGATACTGGAAATCATACGGCTTTCACTGTTTCCCTTTCTGGGATTCTTGAGACTACCTCTGCGGTTGATGAAAAGGATAGAAGTGATGAGAGTATTCATACTGAGTCTAGTGATGACTTACAGAAGAGTCAAACTGACTCTGAAAGTGATGAAGATTTGAAAACAACTTATGATAAGTTGTATGCTGAAAGTTTGAAACTGACTAAAACAAAAATCTCTTTGAGAAAAAAACTCAAACTCATTCAAAATGAAAGAGATATCTGTAAACTAGTAGCAGAAGAGAAGAGTGCACTAGTTAGTCAGTTGGAAAATGAAAAAGAAGCATTTGTTATAAAAGTTCAATGTCTTTTGGAAGAGAATGTCTCATTGACTAATGTGGTCAGAAAATTAGAAGTTGAAAGAGACACTTCCATGAAAGAAATTGAAGAGTTAAGAACTCTGCAAATGGAGCTGGAAACTTTTAAAGTTTCTCTTGTTGATAAGGTGAAATTTCTTGAAAAAGAACACCAAATTACCCTTAAAGACAAGACTGACTTGATTCAGAAGGTCTATACTCTTGAAAAAGAAGTAAGAATGTTTGGTAACACCAGCTGCCTAGATGAATTAGTTAGAAAGTATGGATCAAATTCTAGTAGATCTGGGATAGGACATGTTGACACACCAACTGGTCCTTTAGCTGTTGGAACAATGGCTAGTGCAGTGTTTGAGCCAATACATTCTGAACCTAAAGAAAATTTACCTTCTACATCAAGTACTAAGGCTTATACAAATTTTGTAAAGCCTAGAAATACAGCTCCTAGAGTGAATGCTTTAAGGAATCAAATTCCTGTTAGAAGAAATCCTCCTCTACCAAGATTCATACCCACATGTCATTTTTGTGGTGTGAGAGGTCACATTCGACCAAATTGTAATGCATTTAGGAGAGCTCCCCGAAATGGTTCATGGAACCAAAATCAATGTCAAGGGACTCTTCAAAGGCAGATTCAGGTTCTAGCTAAAAAATCTAGAATGTTGAGCGATGATGTTAATAGAATTGCTCAAATCTCTAGAACAAGAACTGGTCAATTTATTCCAAATGATTATTCAAGAGGAAATAATTTGATTTATCAAAAAACTAGAACTGAACAAAACAGAAAAAGGTCAAGGAGGACAAAAAGGAAAAAAGGTCTCTACTACACAGATTAATGATCCAAGATCTAAACAAAGTTTAAAGACTGTGTATGTAAGAAAGGAAGACCTTAAGTGCTTTGTCATTCATACTGCCTTGAAAGCCCAAAACACAGAAATGTGGTTACTTCGACAGTGGGTGTTCTTGGCATATGACAGGTAACAAGTCCTTATTTATTCAATTTGAGGACTGTCCTGATGGGACTGTTACTTTTGGTGACGGAAGCAAGTCTTTAGTCAAAGGAAAGGGTATCATCGATTCACCAGGCATACCTAAATTGAAAGATGCCTTGTTAGTTGAAGGACTGAAAGCTAATTTAATTAGCATAAGTCAACTATGTGATGATAATCATGCTGTGCACTTTACCCAAAATAAATGCTTAGTCATTAATGGTAAATGTAAGTGTGTTCTAGAAGGATTGAGAACCACTGACAATTGCTACGGCTTAACTCCTAGTCCTATTCCCTCAAATATCTGTTATAAGACTAGAATTGAGGAGGTTGATTTGTGGCACCGAAGACTAGGTCACATGAACTTCAAAGACCTATGTAAAATCTCTAAGCAAGAGCTTGTGAGAGGTGTTCCCAAACTAGGAAAGCCTTCTACTGCTGTGTGTGGGCCATGCCAAATTGGTAAACAAATTAGGACCTCACATAAGAAGACTTCAAGTATTGCTACTTCATATCCACTGGAATTAATTCATATGGACCTTATGGGTCCTACAAGAACTGAAAGTCTAGGTGGAAAGCGATACATCCTAGTCATTGTTGATGATTTCTCTAGAATGTCATGGGTGGCATTTATAAGAGAGAAATCCGATGCTTTTGACAATTTCAAAAGTATTTGCCTGAAAATTCAAAATGAGAAAAGATGCCCAATCACTCGAATTCGAAGTGATCATGGAAAGGAGTTTGAAAACTCTAAGTACAACGACTTTTGTGATGAGTCGGGTATCAAACATGAATTTTCTGCACCTATTACACCTCAGCAGAATGGTGTAGTAGAGAGGAAGAACAGGGTTCTCCAAGAGATGGCTAGAGTTATGCTTCATAGCAACAATCTAGCTTCTCATTTCTGGGCTGAGGCAGTTCACACTGCTTGCTATATAGTTAATAGAGTTTTTGTAAGACCTGGAACAAGGAAAACCCCATATGAGTTGTGGAATAACAAGAAACCTAGTGTCAAGTACTTTCGAGAATTCGGAAGTAAATGCTATATCCTTAAGGATAGAGAGCAACTGGGCAAATTTGAATCCCGGAGTGATGAAGGGATATTTCTTGGGTATTCCACCAACAGTAGAGCTTATCGAGTGTATAACTTGAGAACCTCTACAATTATGGAGTCCATAAATGTAGTTGTGGATGACTCCGGTGTTGAAAATGTTCAACGTGAGGATGATGAAAGTGCTGAAAATGTAAATGTTTAAATTATTTCAACACCACCTATTGATAAGCAAACATCTCCATCAAAACCTACACATCCTAGGGTCATGAGTCCTCACACCCCCACTGATATAATTGGTGATGTTGAAAGTGGAGTGAGAACGAGGAAACAAATTGAAAATGAAGTTAGCTACATTTGCTATACTTCATCTTTTGAACCCAAGAATGTAGCTGAAGCTCTTGCAGATGATAATTGGATAAATGCAATGCAAGAAGAGTTACTTCAGTTTACTAGGAATAATGTTTGGTATTTAGTACCTAGGCCTAACAATACAAATGTGATAGGTACCAAATGGATTTTCAAGAACAAATCTGATGAAAAAGGTACTATCATAAGAAATAAGGCTAGGTTAGTTGCACAAGGATACACTCAAATTGAAGGTATTGACTTCGATGAAACTTTTGCTCCTGTAGCCAGGCTAGAATCAATAAGAATTCTTCTAGCTGTGGCTTGCCATATGAAATTCAAACTTTTTCAAATGGATGTTAAGAGTGCCTTTCTGAATGGCATTCTACATGAGGAAGTCTATGTGGAACAACCAAAAGGGTTTGAAGATCCACATCACCTTGATCAAGTTTATCGACTAAAAAGGGCCCTCTATGGTTTAAAGCAAGCTCCAAGAGCTTGGTATGAGAGGCTGACTACTTATCTCTTGGAAAACGGATTTTCGAGAGGGGGAGTAGACAGAACCCTTTTCATAAAGAATGTGAAAGGTGATATTGTCATCGCCCAGATATATGTTGATGACATAGTATTTGGTTCCACATTAGACTTACATGCTCATTCATTTGCTGAACAAATGAAAAATGAATTTGAAATGAGCATGGTTGGTGAGCTAAGTTTCTTCCTTGGTCTTCAGATCAAGCAATTGGATTCTGGGATCTCAGTATCTCAAATCAAATATGCAAAAAATCTAGTGAAGAAATTTGGAATGAGTTCTGCTAAGCATGCTAGGACTCCTATGAGTACTACTATAAAGCTTAGTAAAGATACTTCAGGGAAGGATGTCGATCAGACTAATTATAGAAGCATGATTGGTAGTTTGCTCTACCTAACTGCTACTAGACCCGACATAGCCTTTAGTGTTGGAGCATGTGCCCGTTATCAAGCAAATCCCAAAGAGTCTCACTTAGTTGCTGTCAAGCGTATCATTCGCTATGTGAGTGGAACTATGTCCTTAGGTCTCTGGTATTCTTTCGATACAAATGTCATTGTTGTGGGGTATTCCGATGCTGATTGGGCTGGAAATACTGATGATAGGAAGAGCACCTCCGGCGGGTGTTTCTATATTGGAAACTGCTTAGTTGCTTGGCTTAGCAAAAAGCAGAATTCCATTTCCTTGTCTACAGCCGAGGCTGAGTATATAGCAGCTGGTAGTTGTTGCACCCAACTTCTGTGGATGAAACAGATGTTGAAGGATTATGGGATTGATCAAAGCACTATGATTGTGTATTGTGATAACACAAGTGCAATCAATATGTCCAAAAATCATGTGCAACACTCTCGCACAAAGCATATAGACATTAGGCATCACTTCATCCGTGATCTTGTTGAGCAAAAAGTTGTGTCTATTGAGTATGTCCAAACAGAGAATCAATATGCGGACATTCTCACAAAACCTTTAGATTCCCTTAGGTTTGAACTCCTTAGGAAATCCATCGGTTTGTGCGGAGTTGAGTAATGGTGTACATGTTACATAGCCTATGTGTTCTTCATGTTTTATTTATGTCATAGAGCTATTTTTTTTGTTATTTTTTTTATGTAATAAAAATCCAAAAACATTCAAAAATTGAAAAATATTGCAAAAAATAATGTGTTTGTATGACCTTATTTTTCCTATCTTTTTGCTTAATGTTATTTCCTTGAAATCATATTTAACCATATAATCCAAGGATAAATATTTCATAGGATTGAATAATATAGGATAGATCAATTGTTGGTTCGATCTTGTGATTGAATTTGGTCATGCTAATTAACCTCAGTTAGAGTTGAGCATACAATGATGTTCTAATTTGCACATGCACTCTGACTGATTCTTTAAATGGTTTTAGTTCCTATTTAAAGGTTCTGATATTATACCATATGGTTCCCTAGATTAATCAAATCTAGAATAACCAATGTCATAAAAAATTCCATAAGGTGAGCCCCCTAGATATAAAAAATTATTGACATGGAAAGGACTACCTGTGAGTTTGTGTGATAGCTACTAGTGAATGCAAACAGTGAGTAATGGCTACCTAGACAAACAGTAGGTATCTATATGGATTGCTAGTGTGAAAGCCCCTACTGTCATTAGAAAGAGCTACCTTCTCACTTGAGTGAAAGTCACCAATGTACTAAATACTATATATGTGTACTCCAAAAAGAATTTTCAGAATGAGTACAATTTGACTGAAAAAGAAATAAAATAAATTTGTTAGTCAAATTTGGGGTAAAAATTGCTCATCAGATAAATATGGATGATTATTGGTTTTAAAACTAGTTTTTGAAAAATTTTAGAGTCCCATTTGAAATATAATGTCAAAATCTAGATTAAGGAAGGAAACCAATTCAAAGAGTCAAGTAATGAATTTTTATTTCATATTCACATTACTTCTAATTGTATCTTGACTCTGATTGTGAATTTGATGCAAATACCATATTTAATCACCGGTGAAAATCAATTAATGTTTACATAATCCTTGTTTATGCCAATACTTGATATATCAATTCTTGGGTGATTATTATTTATGATTTTTATGAAATCACATGTTGCATATTTTTTTTGGTCAGTTGGTCATTTTGAGGTGAAAATGTATTTTCAATGTTCCATTGGTTGAGGGGGAGAAAAGATTTTAACAGTGAAAATTTTTGAAAAATTTTCAGACCACCGATCGCTCGGTGCTAAAGACCGATCGATCGGTCTTTCGTGAACAGTGTTATAAAACCCTCATTTCTATTTTTTTTTGTTCACTTGTTCTCCGACCTCCAGAGCGATCCGTCGGTTCCTTCTCCTACAAATCCTTTATACGGTCATTCCTTTCTATTCTAAAGGTTTCCCAAGCATCTAAAAGGTAAGATTTGTGGATTTTCTTCGATTTAGATTGATTTTCTCGTCTAGGGCATTGTTTTCTTGCATTTTCTTCCATGGCTTTCGTTCTGTCGTTAATCCTTCTTGCCTATCTCATGTCTGGCGTTCCCAAACGTCGGAGGTTGGTCCTCAACAACCAAGAGGATCCTCCTCAAGATGAGGAAAACCTAGAGCCATCTACTTTCACTCCAATAGGGCATGGTATTTCCATTGGGGACAGACCAATTCGTAGAATCATTGATTCTACTGCTAAGAATCGCCAAAATGCTTTGGCTGATAAAACTGGTAAAAACAAGGGTAAAGCCTCATCTTCCCATGCCAGTCTATCATCTTCTTTCATTAATCCTTCGGCTGCTCAACTTTACCGTGAATATTTTAGCAAGAAGGCTATCATGGTTGAGCGTGGAATTCAAATTTCAGACTTTGATGATTATTATCTTCCTAAACTCATTACCGATCGTAAATGGGAAGGTATTCTCCATCTATCATGTCCAGCTCCTATTTAGTTGGTTCAGGAATTTTATTCCAATTTTTCTGATATCAACTTGAAAACTTGGTCTTTCAAAACTAAAGCTTTAGAAAAATCTGTGGTAATAAATCTTGATTTAATTGCTACTATTCTAGGTTGTCCTCGAGTTCCAAATGCTTATTATCCTTATAGATATAAGACTGATGAGGATAAAGAAACCATGGAACAAGTTGTTACCTTTCTAAGTGGCACTCCTTCATTTTGGGTTGGTTCTCTCATTGAAGTGTCTAAACTCACTAGGGATGCAAGACTTGTAAACCTAGTCATGAGTGCCAATATCCACCCAAAGGTTCATACTGCAGACCTTAGGGAAGAAAGAGCTCGTTTTCTATTAAGTCTTCTTCGTGGGCATGATATTGATCTTGCAGCACATTTTATCGATTTGATGATCCAAGCTCATCGATCTGACACTGTAGTTGGAGCTCTTCCTTTTGGATCTCTTATCACTAAACTTCTTGGTTTACAAGGGGTATTTGCACCTCCTGGTGCTCCTACTCGAGTACCTAAGGGTCCAATCAATAAAAAGACCCTATCTCAGAGTTTCTCACATGCCTCAGTTCGAGATACAGAGGAGGGAGCAGAAGTTGGTGTTGGGTCATCTCGTCCTCCACCGACCACTATGGATGATCTTGGGAGGATGATGAGAGAGATGCAGATGGATCTCCGGACTCATATTTCTTCATACGAGGAGTTTACTACAGAGGTTCGTGGTAGACTTGGATCTCTCGATGCAGCCGTGCTAGGAGTACAGAGAGATGTTCGAGATTTTCGGGCTTACTATGAGTCACAGCTCACTTCTGATGATGACCAGGAGTGATAGTTCGTGATAGGAGTTTATCTTAGTCAAGTGACAGTTTTTATTTGACATTTTGATGTATTTTGTCTTGGTTGTACTTAGTACAAACCTACTTGGATATTATTGACTTGATATGGATGTATACATTTGAATGGTTTATGCTCATTATTTTCTATCTCATCTCCTTTCAATGGTTTATGCTTTCCATTTCTAATCCACCTTTGGCATTTCGCGCCAAAAAGGGGGAGAATGTGTTAAATGGTATTATAGATGTTATGGATGATGGATGAGATTTTGGAATACTAACCTGTTATGGATTGTGAATTGTGGAATTGTGAATGGTTTTGACTGGTTATACATATTTTCATTCTTATCCTATATTTTATTTCCCATGCTTCACAGGTTTTTGATTTAGCATGTGCAGGCAAACAGGTTCTAAGTTTGGTAAATCATGACAAGTTAACATGTCAAAAGTCATGTAATTATTTTTGAGTCATGTAAAGGTCAAAGGTCAATTTTCCATTTTTGAATCAATTGGGAAAATTTGAACCTAGTACATGAATTAGTCTTGTTTTGTCCCGGAATTGCCAAAGGGGGAGATTGTAAATCCCTAAATAGGTGTTGGCAAATTCCGTGATCATTAGATAGGTCAGTTGAGTCGAGTCGTCGAGTCATGTTTAACTTGTTAGAAGAGAAGAGCTAAAGCTTAAAGAAGATTGAAGAAAGTGAAGGAAAAAGCTTCTACTCCGGATCTAGACAGGTAATGGACTTAGAGACCCTACCTAGGTTGGATTTGACTTAGATAACCCTAAGAATACCTAGGAGGATAGTTTTAAGCCTACCAAAGATATTTGATCTTAGTTGAATCAAATAAAAATAAAATGAAAATGGTTTTGGCAAAAATTCTGTCTCAACTGATCGCTCGGTATTGCGACCGATCGATCGGTGGCCTACCGAGCGATCGGTGGCTATCGACTGGACCAAATTTTTGTATGGGGAAATTTTCCAGAGAGATGATTTATGACCGAGCGATCGGTCATTAGAACCGATCGATCCGTTGTGAACCGAGCGATCGGTAGTGAGCACCGATCGATCGGTCCCCGTAAAAAGAATTTTTCTTTTTCTGGATTCTTTTTTTTTAACCCTATATAAACAACTTTTGAGAGACCTAATTCGTGTCTTTGATATTTTTGAAAGAGTCGAGGTCTGAGAAACTCTTCTAGGGTTTTTCTTATTGCTTTTATTAGATCTTTGTTGATCCCTCCTCTTTCTTAGATCCTAGAGAATGCAAGTAGAGATTTAAACCTTTGATCTTGCATTGTGTGATCTCAGAACTGTATGAGATCCCTCTAGGGTTTGAAATTTACTAAATTGATTCACAACCCTACACCTTGTGTGTGTGTCCGGTGTTTGATCCGGAGCCTTCGTGGAAGGAGATCGATCGTGTGTGATCGTGGATTTGAAGTTGCTTGAAAAGATTTGGTCGGTGTGGAACCGAAGCTGCTAAGGCGGAGATCGAACCTGCTGGTTCGTGGAAATCAAGAGTAAGAGTCTATACCTAGGAACGTCGTTTCTGTTTTGGTAAGGTCTTGTCTTGTACTTGATATCTTTTCATAGTGAAGTTTATTGCTGGACAAGGTCCCGTGGTTTTTTCCCGTTAGGGTTTTCCACGTAAAAATCTTCTGTGTTTGATTTATGTGGATTGTCTGATTGAATTAATCATTGATTTCTAAACATATTAATTGAAAAATTAAAATTGGTTAGAAATTATTAGATAGACCTATTCACCCCCCCCCTCTAGGTCTTAGAGATCATTGATCTGGATAAATTTCATTTAGGCCGAAGATTACTTTGTAAGTATGTAATGCAGGCCTTTCGATGCCCAAATCGGGAAATCAGACTCGGATTCCAACGAAATAAATTCCCACACTTAGGTTGGGTCAAAATACATGCATTAAAATAAACGGCATTGAAATCTGACCCCTGGTATGGATATGGTGCGCGTTTGTATGAGTAAGCCGAAGTATACTTTCTAAGAATAGATTTCGGGCTTCTCGGTGACCAAATAGGGCAAACGACCTCGGATTTCATCGAAACAAATTCCCACACTTTGGTTGGGTCGAAATATATGTGTTAGAAGAAACAACATCAAAATCTGAACCCCGATTTTGATTTGGTGCGTGTTTGTATGTTTAGGCTGAAGTATACTTTCTAAAGTATGGATTTCGGGTCTCTCGATGCTCAAATCGGGCAAACGACCTCGGATTGCTTCAAAACGAATATTCACACATAAGTTGGGTCGAAATACTTGCGTTAAAAGAAACGACGTGAAAATATGACCACTGGTTTGGATTTTGTCGCGCTAAAAAATACCGCCTAGGAGTTAAGGGATACTTTAGGTGTGACTATACGTACCTGCCAAACCATCCTGTAATGATTAAGGTGAATATAATACTAACACAATGAAAATAAGAGCGCGGAAGCTAAACATAAGTTGCGAAAGCGTAAACTAAATTTTCTTTTCTTTATAAGTTTGTATCCCAAGTGAAAAATATACATAAAACATATCCAAGCCTAAGGTGGACAGGCCCACCTATCAAAATATCAAAATACACAAACCCTCTCGTACTGCCCCCTCAACCGTAGTCGAGGTACGGCCACACGTCGAGGTCTCGGTCCGCCTGAGACTGTAGTGAAATAGACTGATCTCTCTCCTCTATGTACTCTTCCTCGACTTAAGGCTCTGGGTCGAGGGCTCCCTCCGTACCTGTCGACATGAAAGTACGCCTGGGCATGGAATACTCAGTGAGTACAAGCTACTAGCTAATCATGAAAATAATAACACAACAACAGTAATACAATACAGAACAGTAATAGGAACATCACAAAGAAACAATGTTAAACATGGTACAATACAATCATCTTGACGTGCGTGCATGAATGCGAAAACTCCGATGAAACTCATGCTTGGAAATCCGTTTCATGTCTCGGTATGGCTTGATGAAATCATGTATGCGTGCATGCATGAATGCCTTGTCATCATCTTGTAAACTTGCATCTTGTAACTTGTGAGCCAGAGGCTAGCACCCGAATCTCCCTGGGCTTCCAACCTCCTTGATATATGGTTTTCTTGTGAGCCAGAGGCTAGTACTCAAATGTCCCTGGGCTACCAACATCCTTGACAATACGTGAATTTTAATTACTTTTTTAGCTCTCTTGTGAGCCAGAGGCTAGTACCCGAATACCCCTGGGCTACCAACCTCCTTGACATGTAGTAATTTCAGTTTTCTTGTGAGCTAGAGGCTAGTACCTGAATGTCCCTGGGCAACTAACCTCCTTGACATATAGTAGCTTTTAGTTTTCTTGTTTAGTTTTCTTGTGAGCCAGAGGCTAGTACCCGAATTTCCCTGGGCTACCAACCTCCTTGACATGCAATGTTTTCTTGTTGATTATTATATGCATATGCTTTTGAAATCTCGGTTCATGCATACATGGGTACTCGTGTTCCTAGCAATGGTGATAATCAGGGGAATGCGGATAACGAGAGAGATATGCATCACAATTAAATTGATAGTATAAGCATATGAAGATTTGAGTAATCTACATGGCACTTGATCAATTCGTCATTCATAAGGACACATGCATAACGACTACTTCCATTTCTTCATTTAAGTCCCTTATTCATGGTTTAGGCATCTCATCAAACACAAAATGCAATGTTCCATAATAGTTCATATTCTTCTTTTTAGCACATATTTTTCCATCCAACCATCAAGGAAAGTTTGTTATTTATGAAATGCCCATCCTCCATTTTCCCTTTCACACACCACACACATCCATACATTTCGACATCCAATCGCCTCAATCAACACCCCATACACATCCATACCCTTTTCTTATCTTGTTTAGATTTATTGGAGATGTTACATTTCATAGGGAAGGAAAACATAATAGCAAGAATCACATTTCACATTGAAGATAACTAGATTATTGCTAGGGGAAGTTAGTAGGGTGTACTAACCTTGAATCAAGGCTTGATCTTGGTAGAAACCTTGATTGAAGCTCCAACTTGAAAGAAGAAAACCTTTGCTTGAAGGAAGCTTGGTGTGAGGAAGAAAACCCTTGCAAAAACGCTGTAGGATCGCTGCCCTAGTTTGGAGAAACGAGCTCCACAAGTGCTTGAGCCTTGAACTTGAGATGATCTAGGGTCTTCACCCCTTTGATTACTTCTCAAAAGCAAAACCCTAGGTTAGGAATCTCCTTCTCCTCTCTCTCTATCTCTCAAAACCTTCGAAGTATAGTGAATGAAGCCCTAAGGCTCGGGCAAAGCCTTATAGGAAAGGGTTTAACCCCCAAAAGATGAAATAGCCGTTACTGAAATTTCTGTAAAAACGCAAAGACCGAGCAATCGGTGGTTATGACCGATCGATCGGTTGCCTACCGAGCGACCAGTGTTATTGACCGAGCGACCGGTCAAAAAAATGCTCTCTTAGAAATTTCCCCATACAAAAAAGTTGACCAGTTGATAGCCTCTGATCGATCGGTTTTGGACCGATCGATCGCTACTCAAGACTGAGAGATCGGTTGCTCTGCAAATCTGCTGCTGAGTTCACTTTTCACCCATTCTTACTACTTGAACCTTTTTCCTCTTCTATTCTAATCTCTCCTAAACTTGCCTAGGACATTTTCGAGACTTATAGACATTTTTAAATAATTTATTTAATTAATTATGGCATTCTTGCAAAGATTTTCAAAGACTTCAAATTCTCATTTCATGAATTCTTTTGAGATTACATATGCCTCATGCCTTGATGCACATCCCAAGGCATATACAAAAGTTCCGGAGTTCTACATCCTCCCCCCTTATAAGAAATTTCATCCTCGAAATTTGAACGATGCGTGCATTACAATTCAAAACAAATTTACAAGTCATATACAAAATTCATCCAAACAACTTGGAGTACTTCGCTTTGACTTCGGCCTCACGTTCCCATGTAGCCTCTTCTCGAGCGTGATGTTGCCATTGCATGAGAACTAGCGGTATTGTCTTGTTGCGAAGCACTTGATCTCTTCGATCCAATATGTGAACCGGCTTCTCAACTAGTGTAAGATCCTCTCGGATTTCCATCGGATCAAGCTCTATGACATGGGAAGGGTCCGAGATATATTTCCAGAGCATGGAGATGTGAAACACGTTGTGGACCGCCGCCATATGAGCGGGCAAAGCAACACGGTAAGCCACCTCACCGACTCTAGTAATGATCTTGAACGGGCCCACATATCTCAGGCTAAGCTTGCCTCTTTTCCCGAATCCCATAACACCCTTAGTCGGTGAAACCCGAACAAATACAAAATCCCCAACTCAAAACTCAAGGTCCCGCATACGGGTGTCGGCATAGCTTTTCTGTCGATCTTGTGCGGTCTTCAACCTCTCCCGGATAAGCTTGACCCTATCCGCGGTTTGTTCAATTAATTCGGGGCCCAACACCTTCCTTTCCCCAACTTCATCCTAATACAACGGGGATCTACAATTCCTCCCATACAAAGCCTCAAAAGGTGCCATTTGTATGCTTGCCTGATAACTATTGTTGTAGGTGAATTCCACCTAAGGCAGGTGATCTTCCCAACTTCCTTTAAAATCTAGCATACAAGCTCGGAGCATGTCTTCTATCACCTGATTCACCCGCTCGGTTTGCCCGTCGGTCTATGGGTGGAAAGCTGTGCTAAAGTCCAGTCGGGAACCCATGACATCCTGAAAATTTTTTCAGAACTTGGAAGTGAATCTCGGGTCTCTATCCGACACAATGCTCATTGGCACTGTAGCACCCCAGACTTTTTCATCTTTAATGAATACCACCTTCGTAGCTAATTGGCCGTTTTTATAGTCTAATTAATAAATAAGGGAGAAATCGGAAATTCCGAAACGTCAGAAATGTGCGTTTTCGAAAGACGAACCCAACGCAAGTTGAATCGTCAAAATCCGACGAGCGAGTCAAAAGATATGGTCAAAACAGTCCAGACATACAGAAGACCGATCGCTCGGTCCAGTCAGCGATCGATCGGTCCATAACCGATCGATCGGTAGCTATCGCACGGTCAGAAATTTTGTATGGGGAAATTTTCCAGAGAGTGAGTTTTTGACCGGTCGATCGGTCATAAACACCGATCGCTCGGTAGGCAACCGATCGATCGGTCATAACCACCGATCGCTCGGTCTTCGCGTTTTTGCAGAAATTTCATTAAGGGCGTTTTCGTCTTTTGGGGGTTAAACCCTTTCCTATAAGGCTTTGCCCGAGCCTTAAGGCCTCATTCTCATCACTTAAGAGAAATTGAGAGATAGAGAGTGAGAAGAAGGGGTTTCTAACCTAGGATTTCCATTGAGGAAGGAATCAAAGGGCTGGACCATCCTAGGTCGTCCTCAAGCTTGGATTGCTTCAAGCTCAAGGCTCAAGCTCGTGTGGGGTGCATTCTCCAAGCTAGGGCAGCACTCACTCACGTTTTTGAAAAGGGTTTCTTCCCCAACTCGAGTCCCCTTCAAGCAAAGGTTTCCTCCTTCCAAATAGAGCTTCTATTTCAAGGTTTCTTCAAGATCAAACCTTGATCTAAGGTTAGTACACCCTACTAACATTCCCTAGCAATAACCTAGGTTTTCTAGTGTAAATGGTGATTATATATATTATGCTTTTCCTTCCCTATGCATTGTATTAACTCAACAAATATAAACAAGATAAGGGGAATGGAATAAATGTGTGGATGAGATGTCGATTGAGGCGATTGGATGCCGTATGGATGTTGTGTGATGTGTGAAAAGGAAAATGGAAGATGGGCACTTTACAAATAACGAATGTACCTTGATGTCTTGATGAAAAATACGCACTAAATAAGGGAAATGGAAGGACTAAGAAATGTGGCCCACCGGGTGTTTGATAAAATGACTAAACAAGGGATAAATGGACTTAATGAAGAAAATGGAAATAGAAATTGTGTAAATGTTCTTAGAAATGATAAATTGCTCAAATGTGCTATATGTTGCCTAAATTTTCATACCACTATGTTAAGGATTGAAATGTCATAGTCATGTGATCCGCCCATTCAAGTATGTCATCATGATTACCACTATTGACAAGCACACAAGCACGCATGCATGCATGAAACTGGGTTTTTTTCCAAGATTGTATTTGTATATGAAATGAACAAGAACATGACAAGGAGGTTGGTAGCCCCAGGAAGGGTGCTAGCCTCTGGCTCACAAGTGAAATGCAAGAGAGAACATGACAAGGAGGTTGGTATCCCAAGGAAGGGTGCTAGCCTCTGGCTCACAAGAGAAATGAATCAAGAACATGACAAGGAGGTTGGTAGCCCAAGGAAGGGTGCTAGCCTCTGGCTCACAAGTGAAATGAATCAAGAACATGACAAGGAGGTTGGTAGCCCCAGGAAGGGTGCTAGCCTCTGGCTCACAAGTGAAATGAAACAAGAATATGACAAGGAGGTTGGTAGCCCAAGGAAGGGTGCTAGCCTCTGGCTCACAAGTGAAATGAATCAAGAACATGACAAGGAGGTTGGTAGCCCAAGGAAGGGTGCTAGCCTCTGGCTCACAAGTATACAAGTCAAGAACAAATCAAGACATGAAATACAAGACAAGACACGATACACATACATGATTTGACCGAGACACGAAAAGGGTTTCCGAGACATGAGTTTTACCGAGGTTTTTTGCATTCATACACGCATGTCAAGATATGACTATGTATCTTATGCTTTCACTATTGCTTTAAATTAATATCTTGTATTGCTCACTGTTGTTATGCTTTCGCTATTGTGATGGTTAGCTAGTAGTTTGTACTCGCTGAGTATTCCATGCTCAGCCGTACTTTTATGTCGGCAGGTACTGTGGATGTCCTCGACCCCGAGCCTTGGGTCGAGGAGGAGTATGTAGAGGAGAGGGAGCCACCTATCCCATGGCAGTCTCAGGAGGATGGGGACTTGGATGTGTGGCCATACCTCGACTACTGTTGAGAGGAGAGGATTAGAGAGTTCCTTTTGTATTTTGATAGGTGGGCATGTCCACCTTTACCTTGATTGTATTTGGTATATGTTAACTTGGAATACTATTTGGAGTTATAGAAGAAAAGAAAAGTTGGCTTATGCTTCCGCACTTGTGTTTAGTTTCCGCGCTCTGATTTTCATTGAATTATATCATGTTTAGCCTCTTGCATTACAGGATGGTTTGACAGGTACACGTAGTCACCTCTAAAGTATCCCTTAACTCCTAGGGGGTATTTTGGGGCGTGACAGAAGTGGTATCAGAGCTCTAGGCATTAGAGTCCCTAGGGTCACTTAGATGATTGAACAAGGTATTAGAATCACCTTAGAGAGTTGTATTCCAAGTATAGACTAACAAGTTAGTCTTAGTCAAAATGGGTTGAACTTCAACCGAACATAGAGTCCTACACTAGGAACACGGATTGTATGTTATGCTATTGTGTTATATACCATGTGTACATTATTGGTGTGGTACTTATTAAATGTGCTTGATGAATATGTATTGAGTGAATTGCAAAAAATTGTACTAAATACGTATCCAAGTTAGACTCATGTTGTATTGTCGTTCTCAGGAGAAATCATGAGACGCAATACCCGGGGTCGCGGGTACAACACGAGGGGTAATGGAGGTGATGCTCCATCGGGTGATGATCAGCCCGACTTTGCCCAAGCATTCGCATCCATAGCCGAGACTTTGGCTATGTTGGCGGCAAGGCAACCGGCCACCCCGCCTAATGCGGCACTTATACCGGCTCCTCCTAACCGAGCCCAAGCCGGGATAGAAGCTTTCCGGAGGATGAGGCCTCCAACTTTTTGTGGAAGCATTGATCCACTTATTGCCGAGGGTTGGATTCGGCAACTTGAGAAGATATTCTCGGTTTTGGCACCTACGGAAGTAGAGAGGGTCACATGGGCTGCCTTTATGCTTGAAGGCGAGGCCAACCATTGGTGGAAGTCTGCACTTCGGACCCGAGAGTTGACCCGGCAAGGCCAAGAATGGACATGGGGAGAATTCTTGGACGTTTTTTACAAGAAATACTTTCCGGTTGGGATGAAAGAAAAGAAAGAAATTGAATTTATTACCTTGGAGCAAGGTAATATGTCTGTAGCGGCTTACGAAGCCAAGTTCTCAGAGCTATCTCGATTTGCTCCACACATGATAGCTACCGAGGCTATGAAGGCCCGGAAATTCGAGAGGGGGTTGAAGGCCTACCTCAAGGATCGTGTCTCAATGTTCCGACATGAGACATATTCAGAAGTTGTGGACAAGGCATTGTTGGCCGAGTCAAATTCCGAAGAGTTCTTTAAGAGAAGAGGAATAGAGAAGGGACAGTCTAGTAGTTCAGGGGAGAAGAGAGCTAGGACTATGTCTTATCAGTTCGCAGGGCCGGCTCAGTCACAGAGGATGTACTCGGCACCACAGGCTCTCCGCCCTTTGGCTCCACCGGCCTTTCGCCCGGCTACCTCGTATGCTCCTCGCCCCGCAGTGACTCAGGCTACGGGTTATACTCCTCCCACTTATTCACATGATGTCTGCACCCTTTGTGGAAGGAGGCATCCAGCAGGGGAATGTCGGAAGGCTACAGGAGGCTGTTTTCATTGTGGCGACCAGGGCCACATGATTCGGGATTGTCCCCGACGTCTAATGCCAGCTCAGTCTTCGGGGAGCAGGCCCCCGATTAGGCAGACATCTCAGCCTAGCTCTTCTCAGGCTTCGAGGGCCTCACAGTCTGCCCGGCCTCCTCGCCCAGCCACTCATGGTCGAGTTTTTGCTCTATCGGAGAGAGACGCACGTGCATCCGACGATGTCGTGCAAGGTAAGCGAGAGTTTTGAGTTTAAGTTGTATAAAATTTCTGTGGCTTGTTATGCGGTTAGTTATACTAAGGGTTACCTATGTATGATGCTTGTTACTATTTGAAATCTACTGATATTAGTTACTTAATCGCACAGGCGCTTTATTAGTGAACGAATGTCTCGCTCGAGTGTTGATAGACACAGGATCCACTCACTCTTTTGTCTCCCCAAGTTTTGCAAAGGGCTTTTCGACTGAGGCTACTCCGTTGGAGCGGGAGTTGACCATTGCAACTCCACTCGGCAAGTCGGTTGATACGGACAAGGTATTCAGGGATAGTGTGGTTCAAGTGGGGGAGAATGAATTGTTAGCCGACCTTATCGTCCTGGGTTTCCAAGATTTAGACTTTGACGTCATTCTTGGTATGGATTGGTTGGCAAGCCATCACGGGCATGTTGCGTGTTTTGAAAAGATGGTGAATTTCAAGCAGGAAGGGGGTAAGCCTTTTCACTTCCGAGGATTAAGAGAGAGGGACATTGCTCGCCTCGCAGCCTTGAGTATAGCACACCCAGAAGCACAAAACTCATCGGCTATTCCAGTTGTGAGTGAGTTCTTAGATGTGTTCCCGGAAGAACTTCCCGGATTACCTCCTGATAGAGAGATCGAATTCGCTATAGAGCTTGCTCCGGGTACCGCTCCGATTTCAAGGGCACCATATAGAATGGCCCCTATAGAGCTTGAAGAATTAAAGAAGCAGATTGAGGAGCTACAACAACTTGGTTTCATCCAACCAAGTGTCTCGCCGTGGGGAGCTCCGGTTCTCTTTGTGAAGAAGAAGGACGGGTCTATGAGGATGTGGATAGACTACCGTCAGTTGAACAAGGTAACTATCAAGAATCGTTATCCATTGCCAAGGATAGACGACTTGTTTGACCAACTGAAGGGAGCGAGATTCTTCTCCAAAATTGATCTTAGATCGGGGTATCACCAATTAAGGATCAAGGCGGAAGATGTTCAGAAGACGGCTTTTAGGACTCGGTATGGGCATTACGAGTTCCTTGTCATGCCTTTTGGGCTGACGAATGCACCGGCGGCATTCATGGATTTGATGAACCGGGTGTTCCGATCTTACTTGGATCGATGCGTGATTGCATTCATTGATGACATTTTGGTGTATTCCCAGACACGGGAAGATCACGCACGAGACCTCCGTCTTGCTCTGGAGATGTTGAGAGAGTATAGGCTATATGCCAAATTGAGTAAGTGCGAGTTTTGGCTAGAGAAAGTCGCATTTCTTGGACACGTGGTGTCGGCCGAGGGTATTTCTGTAGATCCAGCCAAGGTTGAGGCAGTCATGAGTTGGGAGAGGCCCAAGAGCGTTACGGAGATACGTAGTTTCCTCGGATTGGCAGGCTACTACCGGAGATTTGTGGAGGGATTCTCCAGTTTGGCTGCACCTCTCACCTACTTGACAAGAAAAAGTGCAAAGTTCAGTTGGAGTGACCGATGTGAAGTAAGTTTCCAAGAGTTGAAGAAACGCCTCACCACAGCCCCTGTCCTTACTGTGCCATCCGGACATGGTGGTTATGAGGTATATAGCGATGCTTCGCATATCGGACTTGGGTGTGTCCTTATGCAGCATAAGAAAGTCATTGCCTACGCATCAAGACAATTGAAGGAGCATGAAAAGAATTACCCCACTCATGACTTAGAACTCGCCGCAGTTGTGTTTGCATTGAAGATTTGGCGACATTATCTTTATGGGGAACAATTTGAGGTATTCACAGATCATAAAAGCCTTAAGTATTTGTTTTCCCAGAAAGAGTTGAACCTGAGGCAAAGAAGATGGGTAGAATTTTTGAAAGACTATGAGTGCTCCATTCAATACCACCCGGGCAAGGTAAATGTAGTAGCCGATGCTCTTAGCCGAAAGCCTACTGGACTTTTGGTGCATATGATGCTGAAGGAGTGGAGATTGCTGGAGGATGCATCCAACCTCGACATCAGTTTTAGTCTCCCTACCTATGGGCTGGTAATGGCTAGCATCACAGTTAGGCCATTTATGTTGAGCATGATCCAGGAGTTGCAGGAAATGGATGCCGAACTACTTTCTTGCCGAGACAAGTCAGTTAAAAGTGGCAGTAAGGACTTTACGGCGAGGGAAGATGGAATTATCACTTTCAAGGGAAGAGTATGTGTCCCAGCCGATGAGAAGCTTAAGCGAGAAATCTTGTACGAGGCTCACCGGTCCAAGTACACCGTTCACCCCGGGGGTACCAAAATGTATAGGGACTTGAAGAAGTATTTCTGGTGGCGGAACATGAAGCGAGAAATAGCGGAGTATGTGTCTAAATGCTTGGTGTGCCAACAAGTCAAAGCCGAACATAGGAGACCGGCTGGACTTTTGCAATCCCTCCCTATTCCCGAGTGGAAATGGGAACATATCTCTATGGACTTTATCGTGGGATTGCCGAAGACGGTTAGGAAGACCGATGCTATATGGGTAGTTGTTGATAGACCCACGAAGTCCGCTCATTTCTTACCGTACCGGACTACATTCAACTCCAATCAGTTAGCGGAGCTATACATCAAGGAAATAGTCCGATTACACGGGGTGCCAGTGAGTATTGTGTCGGATAGAGACCCAAGATTCACATCCAGGCTTTGGAAAAGTTTTCAAGGTGCAATGGGCTCCCGATTAGACTTTAGCACAGCTTTCCACCCACAGACCGACGGGCAAACCGAGAGGGTGAATCAGGTTATTGAAGATATGCTCCGAGCATGTATGCTAGACTTCAAGGGAAGTTGGGAAGATCACCTACCTTTGGTGGAATTCGCTTACAACAATAGTTATCAAGAAAGCATACAAATGGCGCCTTTCGAGGCTTTGTACGGAAGAAGTTGTAGATCCCCGTTGTATTGGGATGAAGTGAGAGAAAGAAAGATTTTGGGCCCCGAGTTAATTGAACAAACCGCAGATAGGGTCAAGCTTATCCGGGAGAGGTTGAAGACCGCACAAGATAGACAGAAAAGCTATGCCGACAACCGAAGGAGGGATCTTGAATTCCGAGTCGGTGATTTTGTGTTTGTAAGGATTTCACCGACCAAAGGTGTTATGCGATTCGGGAAGAGAGGCAAGCTTAGCCCGAGATATGTGGGTCCGTTCGAGATCATTACTCGAGTTGGTGAGGTGGCTTACCGTGTTGCTTTGCCCGCTCACATGGCGGCGGTCCACAACGTGTTTCATATCTCCCAGCTTCGGAAGTACATCCCGGATCCTTCTCACGTCATTGAGCTTGATCCGGTTGAGATTCGAGAGGATCTCACTTTGGTTGAGAAGCCGGTTCATCTTTTGGATCGAAGAGACCAAGTACTTCGCAACAAGACTATTCCGCTAGTTCTCGTGCAATGGCAACATCACGCTCGAGAAGAGGCTACATGGGAACGTGAGGCCGAAGTCAAGGCGAAGCACCCCGAGTTGTTTGAATGATTTTATGTATGACTTGTAATTTTGTTTCAAATTGTTATGCTAAGTTGTTTAAATTGTAAAGCACGCATTGTCCAAATTTCGAGGACGAAATTTTTGTAAGGGGGGGAGAATGTAGCACCCCAGACTTTTTCATCTTTAATGAATACCACCTTCGTAGCTAATTGGCCGTTTTTATAGTCTAATTAATAAATAAGGGAGAAATCAGAAATTCCGAAACGTCAGAAATGTGCGTTTTCGAAAGACGAACCCAACGCAAGTTGAATCGTCAAAATCCGACGAGCGAGTAGTGTCAAAAAGATCATGCGGCAAAACAGTAGCAGACATACAGAGACGATCGCGCGGCCAGTCAGCGATCGATCTGCAGGCCATGAACGATTGATAGGTAGCTATCGCACGGGTCAGAAATTTTGTATGGGGAAGGAAATTTCAGAGAGGGAGTTTTTGACCGGCCGATCGGTCATAAACAAAGATCGCTCGGTAGGCAAACGATCGATCGTAATAACCACCGATCGCGCGGTCTTCGCGTTTTTGCAGAAATTTCATAAGGGCGGTTTCGTCTTTGGGTAAACCCTTCCTTATAAGGCTTTGCCCGAGCCTTAAGGCCTCATATCATACTAAGAGAAATGAGC
>CM026551.1:37564998-37690047 GCA_015143295.1 Tetracentron sinense | reverse complement strand
AACCCCTAAAGGCTTGCTTTGACCATTTGAAACATTCATTCATACACTAGAACATTATAGAGAAAAAGGAGGAGAAGATAGAGGGTCCTTGTCACCTGGGTTCCATGAGAGGGAAATAAAGGGTTTGACAACCTAGACATACCCAAAAAATGGATTGCTTCAAGTTCAAGGCTCAAGCTCGTGGGGGATCTTGTTCTCAAGCTAGGGCAGCATTCTCCAAGGTATTTCAAGAGGGTTTCACTCCCCAAACCAAGTCTCCCTCAAGAAAAGGTTTCACCTTTCAAGTCTTGATCAAGCCTTGATCTAAAGTTAGTACACCCTACTAACTTTCCCTAGCAATAATCTAGGGTTTTCATTTAAAGGGTGGCTTATGTATACTTTGCTTTGCTTCCCTATGCAGTGTATTAACTCAACCAATATAAACAAGATAAGGAAAATGGAGTGGATGTGTTGATGGGAGACTGGGAAACACGCACCCCCCGGCAATTGGATGCCGAATGTGTGATGTATGATATGTGTGGGTTGTGAGTTGGAAATGGAGGATGGGCATTGTACAAATAACAAACTTACCCTTGTGTAATTGGATGGAAAATATGCAATTAAAATAAGGAGATGAACTACTAAGGAACAATGTATGTGATGTGTTTGACGAAATGCCTAAACTATGAAATAATGATTTAAATGAAGAAATGGAAAGGGCCTTATGCATGTATTCTCATGAATGATGAATGGATTTAAATACCATGTTGATTACTCAAATTCTCATATGCATATATTGTGAATTGAATGGTGATGTCATATCTCTCTTATTATCCTTATTTCATGATTGTCACGATTGACACGTACACGAGCACGCATGATAGTATGAACCGAGATTTCAAGAGCATATGCATATAATAACCAACAAGAAAATATTGTATGTCAAGGAGGTTGGTAGCCCATGGACATTCGGGTAATAGCCTCTGGCTCACAAGAAAACCCCTAAAACACATATTGTCAATGAGGTTGGTAGCCCAGGGACATTTGGATACTAGCCTCTGGCTCACAAGAAAACCATATATATATCAAGGAGGTTGGCAGCCCAGGGAGATTCGGGTGCTAGCCTCTGGCTCACAAGTTACAAGATGCAAGTTTATAAGATGATGACAAGACATTCATGCATGCACTCATACATGATTTTCACAAGGCATACCGAGATATAGAAACGGGTTTTCAAGCATGAGTTTTATCGGCATTTTTGCATTCATGCATGTATATCCAGATGATAATATTGTTCCACGTTAATATTGTTTAATTCTATGATTTTACTATTGCCTTGAATTGATCATTGGTATTATATTACTCTTTGCGTGATTATTATTGTTATGGTTAGCTAGTAGTTTGCACTCGCTGAGTATTCCATGCTCAGCCGTACTTTCATGTCGGCAGGTATCGAGGGAGCCCTCAACCCGGAGCCTTGGGTCGAGGAAGAGTACATAGAGAAGAAAGAGCCGTCTATCCCACTGCAGTCTCAGGCGGACCGAGACCTTGACGTGTGGCCATACCTCGACTACTGTTGGGGGGAGAGTACGAGAGGGTCTTTTATTTATTTTGATATTTTGATTGGTGGGTCTGTCCACCTTAGACTTAGACATGTTTGTATATATGTTAACTTGGAATACTATGTTGGAAATCTTATAAGATAAGAAAAAGTTAGTTTACGCTTCCGCATTTATGTTTAGCTTCGGCGCTCTGATTATCCTTGTTTTAGTACTGTAATTATCGTGTTTATGACAGGATGGTTTGGCAGGTACATTTAGTCACGCCTAAAGTATCCCTAAACTCCTAGGGGGTATTTTGGGGCGCGACAGTACTAACCTTGAATCAAGGCTTGATCTTGGTAGAAACCGTGATTGAAGCTCCAACTTGAAAGAAGAAAACCTTTGCTTGAAGGAAGCTTGGTGTGGGGAAGAAAACCCTTGCAAAAACGTCGTAGGATCGCTGCCCTAGTTTGGAGAAACGAGCTCCACGAGTACTTGAGCCTTGAACTTAAGATGATCTAGTCTTCACCCATTTGATTTCTTCTCAAAAGCAAAACCCTAGGTTAGGAATCTCCTTCTCCTCTCTCTCTATCTCTCAAAACCTTCGAAGTATAGTGAATGAAGCCCTAAGGCTCGGGCAAAGCCTTATAGGAAAGGGTTTAACCCCTAAAAGATGAAATAGCCGTTACTGAAATTTCTGGAAAAACGCGAAGAACGAGCGACCAGTGTTATTGACCGAGCAACCGGTCAAAAATATGCTCTCTGGAAAATTTCCCCACACAAAAAATTTGACCAGTCGATAGCCTCCGATCGATCGGTTTTGGACCGATCGATCGCTACTCAAGACCGAGCGATCGGTTGCTCTGCAAATCTGCTGCTGAGTTCACTTTTCACCCATTCTTACTACTTGAACCTTTTCCTCTTCTATTCTAATCTCTCCTAAACTTGCCTAGGACATTTTCGAGACTTATAGACATTTTAAAATAATTTATTTAATTAATTATAAAATTCTTGCAAAGATTCTCAAAGACTTCAAATTCTTATTTCATGAATTCTTTTGAGATTACATATGCCTCATGCCTTGACGCACATCCCAAGGCATATACAAAAGTTCCGGGGATCTACAGATTTGGTGCGCGTTTGTATGAGTAAGCCGAAGTATACTTTTTAAGAATGGATTTCGGGCTTCTCGGTGCCCAAATAGGGCAAACGACCTCGGATTTTCTTCGAAATGAATTCCCACACTTTGGTTGGCTCGATATATACGCATTAGAAGAAATGGCATCGAAATCCACACGCTGATTTGGATTTGGTTTACGTTTGTATGTTTCGGCTGAAGTATACTTTCTAACAGATTTCGGGTCTCTCGATGCTAAAATCGGGCAAACGACCTCGGATTGCATTAAAACGAATGCTCACACACAAGTTGGGTTGAAATACGACCCTTGGTTTGGATTTGGTGCGCGTTAGTAAGTTTAAGTCGAATTATACTTTCTAGGTATGGATTTTTGGCATCTTGGTGCCCAAATCGGCCAAATTAACTCCGAATCGAAATGAATTCTCACATTAGGATGGGCCGTAATAGACGCGTTAGAAGAATCAACTTCAAAATCCGACTCCCAGTTTAGATTTGGTGCGGGTTTGTAGGTTAAGGCCTAAATATATTTGCTAAGTATGGACTTTGGTTTCTAGGTGCCCAAATCAGGCAAACGACCTCGGATCCATCGAAACAAATTCCCACAGTTTGGTTAGGTCGAAATACACATGTTAGAAGAAACGACATCAAAATCTGACCCCGGTTTGGATTTGGAGCGCGTTTGTATGTTCAGGTCGAAGTATACTTTTAATTATGAATTTCGGGCCTCTCGGTGCCCAAATCGGGCAAACGACCTCAGATTCCATCGAAACAAATTCCCAAACTAAGAATGGGTCGAAATACATGGGTTAGAAGAAACGGCATCCAAATCTGACCTCCAATTTCGATTTGGGGCGCGTTTGTATGCATAGGCCGAAGTGTACATTCTGAGTATGGATTTCGGGCTTCCCGGGGCTCAAAAAGGGCAAACGAACTCGGATTTCATCAAGATGAATACTCACACTTAAGTTGAATCGAAAGACATGCGTTAGAGGAAACAACATCGAAATCCAACCCCGGTTTGGATTTGGTGCGCATTTGTATATTTAGGCCGAAGTTTACTTTATAAGTATGTATTTCGGGCCTTTTGATGCCTAAATCAAGAAATCGGAATCGGATTCCAACGAAATAAATTTCCACACTTAGGTTCGGTTGAAATACATGCGTTAAAAAATGGCATCGAAATCCGACCCCTGGTGTGGATACGTTGTGCATTTGTATGAGTAGGCCGAATTATGCTTTCAAAGTATGGATTTCGGGCTTCTCGGTGCTCGAATAGAGCAAACGACCTCGGATTTCATCGAAACGAATTCCCTAACTTTGGTTGGGTCGAAATATACGCGTTAGAAGAAATGATCTCGAAATCTGAAACCCAATTTTGATTTATTGCACGTTTGTATATCTAGCATAAGTATACTTTCTAAGTATGGATTTCGGGTCTCTTGATGCTCAAATCGGGCAAACGACCTCAGATTGAATCAAAATGAAAACTCACACAAAAGTTGGGTTGAATTACTTGCGTTAAAAGAAATGACATGAAAATCCGAACCCTGGTTTTGATTTGGTGTGCGTTTGTAAGTTTAAGAGGAATTACACTTTCTAGGTATGGATTTTGGGCATCTCGGAGCCCAAATCAGGCAAACGACCTCAGATTCCATCGAAAAGATTTTCCACACAATGGTTGGGTTGAAGAAATGACATCAAAATCGGACCCCGGTTTGGATTTGGGGCGCGTTTGTATGTTTAGGCCAAAGTATACTGTATAAGTATGAATTTCGAGCCTCTCGGTGCCCAAATCGGGCAAACGACCTCGGATTCCATCGAAACAAATTCCCTGACTGAGATTGGGTCGAAATACACGGGTTAGAAGAAACAGCATCCAAATCCGACCCCCGATTTAGATTTGGGGCATGTTTGTAGGTTTAGGCCGAAGTGTACATTCTGAGTATGGATTTCGGGCTTCTAGGTGCTCAAATTGGGCAAACGACCTCGGATTTCATCAAAATGAATTCTCAAACTTAAGTTGGATCGAAAGACACACGTTAGAGGAAGCAACTTTGAAATTCGACCCCGATTTGGATTTGGTACGCATTTGTATATTTAGGCCAAAGTTTACATGCAAGTATGTATTGCGGGCCTTCCGAAGACCAAATCGGGAAATCAGACTCGGATTCCAACGAAATAAATTCCCACACTTAGGTTGGGTCAAAATACACGCATTAAAATAAACGGCATCGAAATCTGATCCCTGGTATGGATATGGTGCGCATTCGTATGAGTAAGCCGAAGTATACTTTCTAAGAATGGATTTCGGGCTTCTCAGTGCCCAAATAGGGAAAATGACCTCGGATTTCACCGAAACGAATTCCCACACTTTGGTTGGGTCGAAATATACGCGTTAGAAGAAACAAAATCGAAATCCCAACCCCGATTTTGATTTGGTCCGCATTTGTACGTTTATGCTGAAGTGTACTTTCTAAGTATGGATTCCGGGTCTCTCGATGCTCAAATCGGGCAACCAACCTCGGATTGCATGAAAACGAATACTCACACACAAGTTGGGTCGAAATACTTGCGTTAAAAGAAACTACATGAGAATTCGACCCCAGGTTTGGATTTTGTTCGCGTTTGTATGATTAAGCCGAATTATACTTTTTAGAATGGATTCTGGGCTTCTCGGTGCCCAAATAGGGCAAACGACCTCGGATTTCATCGAAATGAATTCCCACACTTTGGTTGGGTTGAAATATATGCATTAGAAGAAACGGCATCGAAATCCTTACGCTGATTTGGATTTTTTTTGCGTTTGTATGTTTAGGCCGAAGTATACTTTCTAATAGATTTCGGGTCTCTCAATGCTCAAATCAGGCAAACGATCTCGGATTGCATCAAATCGAATATTCACACACAAGTTGGGTTGAAATACATGCGTTAAAAGGAACGACACGAAAAGCCGACCCCTGGTTTGGATTTGGTGTGCGTTAGTAAGTATAAGTCGAATTATACTTTCTAGGTATGGATTTTTGGCATCTCGGTGCCCAAATTGGGCAAATTAACTCGGAATCGAAATGAATTCTCACATTAGGTTGGGTTGTAATAGACGCATTAGAAGAACCGACTTCAAAATCCGACTCCAAGTTTGGATTTGGTGCGGGTTTGTAGGTTAAGGGTTAAATATACTTTCTAAGTATGGACTTTGGTCTCTAGGTGCCCAAATCAGGCAAACGACCTCAGATTCCATTGAAACAAATTCCTACACTTTGGTTATGGTCAAAATACACGCGTTAGAAGAAACGACATCGAAATCTGACCCCGGTTTGGATTTGGAGCGCGTTTGTATGTTTAGGCCGAAGTATACTTTTAATTATGAATTTCGGGCCTCTAGGTGCCCAAATCGGGCAAACGAAATCGGATTCCAACGAAACGAATTCCCACACTTAGATTGGGTCGAAATAGATGTGTTAGAAGAAACGACATCCTAATCTGACCCCCGATTTGGATTTGGGCCGTGTTTGTAGGTTTTGGCCGGAGTATACTTTCTAAGTATGGTTTTCGGGGCATCTAGGTGCTCAAATCGGGCAAATGACCTCAGATTTCATCAAAAGGAATTCTCACACTGAAGTTGGGTCAAAATACATGCATTAGGGGAAACAACATGAAAATCTAACCCGGGTTTGGATTTGGTGCGCATTTCTAGGTTTAGGCCAAAGTTTACTTTGTAAGTATGGATTCCGGCCTTTCGGTGTCCAAATCGGGAAGGCAGACTCGGATTCCATCGAAACGAATTCCCACACTTAGGTTGGGTCGAAATACAAAGTTAAAAAAAAGGGCATCGAAATCCGACCACTGGTATGGATACGTGCGCGTTTGTATGAGTAGGCCGAAGTATGCTTTCTAAGTATGGATTTCGGGCTTCTCGAGGCCCGAATAGGGCAAATGACCTCAGATTTCATCGAAACGAGTTGTGTCAAAATATACGTGTTAGAAGAAACAACTTCAAAATCTGAACCCCGATTTTGATTTAGTGCGCGTTTGTATGTTTAGGCTGAAGTATACTTTCCAAGTACGGATTTCGGGTCTCTCGATGCTCAAATCGGGCAAACGACCTCGGATTGCATCAAAACGAATACTCACACACAAGTTGGGTCAAAATACTTGCGTTAAAAGAAACGACATGAAAATCCGACCTCTGGTTTGGATTTGGTGCGTGTTAGTAAGTTTAAGTCGAATTATACTTTCTAGGTATGGATTTTTGGCATCTCGGTGCCCAAATCAGGCAAATTAACTCGGAATCGAAACGAATTCTCACATTAGGATGATTTGTAATAGACGCGTTAGAAGAACCGACTTCAAAATCCGACTCCAAGTTTGGATTTGGTGCTGGTTTGTAGGTTAAGGCGTAAATATACTTTCTAAGTATGGACTTTGGTCTCTAGGTGCCCAAATCAGGCAAACGACCTCAGATTCCATCGAAACGATTTCCCACACATTGGTTATGGTCGAAATACACGCGTTAGAAGAAATGACATCAAAATCTGACCCTGGTTTGGATTTGGAGCGCGTTTGTATTTTTAGGCCGAAGTATACTTTTAATTATGAATTTCGGGCCTCTCGGTGCCCAAATCGGGCAAACGAAATTGGATTCCAACGAAACGAACTCCCACACTTAGATTGGCTCGATATAGATGTGTTAGAAGAAACGACATCCAAATCCGAACCCCGATTTGGATTTGGGGCGCGTTTGTAGGTTTTGGCCGGAGTATAGTTTCTAAGTTAGGTTTTCGGGGCATCTGGGTGCTCAAATAGTGACAACGACCTCGGATTTCATCAAAACAAATTCTCACACTTAAGGTGGGTTAAAATACATGCATTAGAGGAAACAACATCAAAATCCTACCCGGTTTTGGATTTGGGGCGCGTTTCTATGTTTAGGCCGAAGTTTACTTTGTAAGTTTGGATTCCGGCCTTTAGGTGTCCAAATCGGGAAGGCACACTCGGATCCCATCGAAATGAATTCCCACACTTAGGTTGGGTCGAAATACATGAGTTAAAAAAAAGGGCATCGAAATCCGACCCCTGGTATGGATACGCGCGCGTTAGTATGAGTAGGCCGAAGTATGCTTTCTAAGTGTGGATTTCGGGCTTCTCGGTGCCCGAATAGGGCAAACGACCTCAGATTTCATCGAAATGAATTCCCTAATATTGGTTGGGTCAAAATATACGCGCTAGAAGAAACAACATCAAAATCCGAACCCCGATTTTGATTTAGTGCGCGTTTATATGTTTAGGCTGAAGTATACTTTCTAAGTATGAATGTCGAGTCTCTCGATGCTCAAATCGGGCAAACGACCTCGGATTGCATTAAAACGAATACTCATACACAAGTTGGGTCGAAATACTTGCGTTGAAAGAAATGACACGAAAGTCCGAACCCTGGTTTGGATTTTGTGCACGTTTGCAAGTTTAAGCCGAATTACACTTTCTAGGTATGGATTTTGGGCATCTCGGTGCCTAAATCAGGCAAACAACTCAGATTCAATCGAAAAGAATTCCCACACATTGGTTGGGTTGAAATACACATGTTAGAAGAAACGACATCAAAATCGGACCCCGGTTTGGATTTGGGGCACGCTTGTATGTTTAGGCCGAAGTATACTGTCTAAATATGAATTTCGAGCCTCTCGTAACCAAATCGGGCAAACGACCTCGGATTCCATCGAAACGAATTCCCTGACTTGGATTGGGTTGAAATACATGGGTTAGAAGAAACGGCATCCAAATCCGGACCCCGATTTATATTGGGGGAGCGTTTGTAGGTTTAGGCCGAAGTGTACATCTTTAGTATGGAATTCGGGCTTCTAGGTGCTCAAATCGGGCAACTGACCTTGGATTTCATCAAAAATAATTCTCACACTTAATTTGGGTTAAAATACATGCATTAGAGGAAACAACATCGAAATGATACCCGGGTTTGGATTTGGTGTGTGTTTCTATGTTTATGATTGCGGGCCTTTCGATGCCCAAATCGGGAAATCGGACTCGGATTCCAACGAAATAAATTCCCACACTTAGGTTTGTTCGAAATACACGCATTAAAATAAACCGCATCGAAATCCAACCCCTGGTATGGATATGGTGCGCGTTTGTATGAGTAAGCCGAAGTATACTTTCTAAGAATGGATTACGGGCTTCTCGGTGCCCAAATAGGGCAAATGACCTCGGATTTGATCGAAACGAATTCCCACACTTTGGTTGGGTCAAAATATACGCATTAGAAGAACCAACATCAAAATTTGAACCCCGATTTTGATTTGGTGCGCGTTTGTACGTTTAGGCTGAAGTATACTTTCTAAGTATGGATTTCGGGTCTCTCGATGCTCAAATAGGGCAAACGACCTCGGATTGCATCAAAACGAATACTCACACACAAGTTGGGTCGAAATACTTGCGTTAAAAGAAACGACATGAAAATCTGACCCCTGGTTTGGATTTGGTGCGCATTTGTATGAGTAAGCCGAAGTACAATTTCTAAGAATGGATTACGAGCTTCTGGTTGACCAAATAGGGCAAACGACCTTGGATTTCATCGAAACGAATTCCCACACTTTTGTAGGGTCAAAATATACGTGTTAGAAGAAACAACATCCAAATCCGACCCCCGATTTGGACTTGGGGTGCGTTTCTAGGTTTTGGCCGGAGTATACTTTCTAAGATGGTTTTCGGGGCATCTAGGTGCTCAAATCGGGCAAACGACCTCGGACTTCATCAAAACGAATTCTCAGACTTAATTTGGGTCAAAATAAATGCATTAGATGAAACAGCATCAAAATCCGACCTGGGTTTGGATTTGGTGGGCGTTTCTAAGTTCAGTCCGAAGTTTACTTTGTAATTATGGATTTCGACCTTTCGGTGCCCAAATCGGGAAGTCAGACTCGGTTTCCATCGAAATGAATTCCCACACTTAGGTTGGGTCAAAGTACACGCGTTAAGAAAAATGGCATTGAAATCCGTCCCCTGGTATGGATACAGTGCACGTTTGTATGAGTAGGCCTAAGTATGCTTTCTAAGTATGGATTTTGGGCTTCTTGGTGCCCGAATAGGGCAAACGACCTTGGATTTCATCGAAACGAATTCCCTAACTTTGGTAGGGTCAAAATATATGCGTTAAAAGAAATGACATCAAAATCCGAACCTCGATTTTGATTTAGTGCCCGTTTGTCTGTTTAGGTTGAAGTATACTTTCTAAGTATGGATTTCGGGTCTCTCGATGCTCAAAACGGGCAAACGACCTCGGATTGCATCAAAACGAATACTCACACACAAGTTTGATTGAAATACTTGCGTTAAAAGAAATGACATGAAAATCTAAACCCTGGTTTTGATTTGGTGCGCGTTCGTAAGTTTAAGCCGAATTACACTTTCTAGGTATGGATTTTGGGCATCTCGGTGCCCAAATCAGGCAAACGACCTCAGATTACATCGAAAAGAATTCCCACACATTGGTTGGGTTGAAATCCACGCGTTAGAAGAAACGACATCAAAATCGGACCCCGGTTTGGATTCGAGGCGCGTTGGTATGTTTAGGACGAAGTATACTGTCTAAGTATGAATTTCGAGCATCTAGGTCGCCAAATCGGGTAAACGACCTCGGATTCCATCGAAATGAAATCCCTGACTTAGATTGGGTTAAAATACAGGGGTTAGAAGAAATAGCATCCAAATCCCACCCCTGATTAAGATTTGCAGGGCGTTTGTAGGTTTAGGCCGAAGTGTACATTCTGAGTATGGACTTCGGGCTTCTAGGTGCTCAAATCGGGAAACGACCTTGAATTTCATCATAATGAATTCTCACACTTAAGTTGGATCAAAAGACACAAGTTAGAGGAGGCAACTTCGAAATCCGACCCCGATTTGGATTTGGTGTGCATTTGTATATTTAGGCCGAAGTTTACTTTGTGAGCATGTAGTGCGGGCCTTTCGATGCCCAAATTGGGAAATCGTACTCAGATTTCATCGAAAAGAATTCCCACACTTTGGTTGGGTCGAAATATACGAATTAGAAGAAATGGCATCGAAATTCTTACGCTGATTTGGATTTGGTTCGCGTTTGTATGTTTAGGCCGAAGTATACTTTCTAACAGCTTTCGGGTCTCTCGATGCTCAAATTGGGCAAACGACCTCGAATTGCATCAAAACGAATACTCACACACAAGTTGGGTCGAAATACATGCGTGAAAAGAAACAACACGAAAAGCCGACCCCTGGTTTGGATTTAGTGCGCGTTAGTAAGTTTAAGTCGAATTATACTTTCTAGGTATGGATTTTTGGCATCTCGGTGCCCAAATCGGGCAAATTAACTCAGAATCGAAACTAATTCTCACATTAGGAAGGGTCGTAATAGACGCGTTTGAAGAATCAACTTCAAAATCTGACTCCCAGTTTAGATTTGATGCGGGTTTGTAGGCTAAGGCCTAAATATACGTGCTAAGTACGGACTTTGGTCTCTAGGTGCCCAAATCAGGCAAACGACCTCGGATTCCATCGAAACGAATTCCCACAGTTTGGTTGGGACGAAATACACGCGTTAGAAGAAACGACATCAAAATCTGACCCCGGTTTGGATTTGGAGCGCGTTTCTATGTTTAGGCCGAAGTATACTTTTAATTATGAATTTCGGGCCTCTCAATGCCCAAATCGGGCAAACGACCTCAGATTCCATCGAACCGAATTCCTAGACCCAGACTGGGTCGAAATACTTGGGTTAGAAGAAACGGCATCCAAATCTGACCCTGGATTTTTATTTGGGGCGCGTTTGTAGGTATAGGCCGAAGTGTACATTCTGAGCATGGATTTCGGCTTCCCGGTGCTCAAATCGGGCAAACGACCTCGGATTTCATCAAAACAAATTCTCATACTTAATTTGGGTCAAAATACATGCATTAGAGGAAACAACATCAAAATCCGACCCAGGTTTTGATTTGGTACGCATTTCTTTGTTTAGGCCGAAGTTTACTTTATAAGTATGGATTCCGGCCTTTCGGTGTCCAAATCGGGAAGGCAGGCTCGGATTCCAACGAAACGAATTCCCACACTTAGGTTGGGTCCAAATACAGGAGTTAAAAAAAACGGTATCGAAATCCGATCCCTGGTATGGATACGGTGAGCGTTTGTATGAGTAGGCCGAAGTAAGCTTTCTAAGTATGGATTTCGGGCTTCTCGGTGCCCGAATAGGGCAAGCGACCTCGGATTTCATAGAAATGAATTCCCTCACTTTGGTTGGATCGAAATATACGAGTTAGAAGAAATGACATCGAAATCCGAACCCCGATTTTTATTTGGTGCGCGTTTGTATGTTTAGGCTGAAGTATACTAAGTGTGGATTTCGGGTTTTGCAATGCTCAAATCGGGCAAACGACCTCAGATTCCATCGAAACGAATTCCCAAACCGGATCGAAATACATGGGTTAGAAGAAACGGCATCCAAATCCTATCCCCGATTTTGATTTGGGGCGCGTTTGTAGGTATCGGCCGAAGTGTACATTCTGAGCATGGATTTCGGGCTTCCCGGTGCTCAAATCTGGCAAACGACCTCGGATTTCATCAAAACGAATTCTCACACTTAATTTGTCTCAAAATACATGCATTAGAGGAAACAACATCGAAATCCATCCCGGGTTTGGATTTGGTACGCGTTTCTATGTTTAGGCCGAAGTTTACTTTGTAAGTATGGATTCCGGCCTTTCGGTGTCCAAATCGGGAAGGCAGGCTCGGATTCCATCGAAACAAATTCCCACACTTAGGTTGGGTCGAAATACACGAGTTAAAAAAAATGGTATCGAAATCCGATCCCTGGTATGGATACGGTGCGCGTTTGTATGAGTAGGGCGAAGTAAGCTTTCTAAGTATGGACTACGGGCTTCTTGGTGCCCGAATAGGGCAAACGGCCTCGGATTCCATCGAAACGAATTCCCTCACTTTGGTTGGGTCGAAATATACGCGTTAGAAGAAATGACATCAAAATCCGAACCCCGATTTTGATTTGGTGTGCGTTTGTATATTTAGGCTTAAGTATACTTTCTAAGTATGGATTCCGGGTCTCTCGATGCTCAAATCGAGCAAACGACCTCAGATTCCATCGAAACGAATTCCCAGACCTAGAACGGGTTGAAATACATGGGTTAGAAGAAACGGCATCCAAATCCGATCCTCGATTTCGATTTGGGGTGCGTTTGTAGGTATTGGCCGAAGTGTACATTCTGAGCATGGATTTCGGGCTTCTCGTTGCTCAAATCGGGCAAACGACCTCGGATTTCATCCAAACGAATTCTCACACTTAATTTGGGTCAAAATACATGCATTAGAGAAAACAACATCGAAATCCGACCCGGGTTTGGATTTGGTACGCGTTTCTATGTTTAGCCCGAAGTTTACTTTGTAAGTATGGATTCCGGCCTTTCGGTGTCCAAATCGGGAAGGCAGGCTCGGATTCCATCGAAAAAAATTCCCACACTTAGGTTGGGATGAAATACACGAGTTAAAAAAAATGGTATCGAAATCCGATCGCTGGTATGGATACGGTGCGCGTTTGTATGAGTAGGCCGAAGCAAGCTTTCTATGTATGGAATTCAGGCTTCTCGGTGCCCGAATAGGGCAAACGACCTCGGATTTCATCGAAACGAATTCCCTCACTTTAATTGGGTTAAAATGTACACGTTAGAAGAAATGACATTGAAATCCGAACCCCAATTTTGATTTGGTGCGCGTTTGTATGTTTAGGCTGAAGTATACTTTCTAAATATGGATTTCGGGTCTCTTGCTGCTCAAATCGGGCAAACGATCTCGGATTCCTTCAAAACGAATACTCACACACAAGTTGGGTCGAAAGACGTGCGTTAAAAGAAACGACCTGAGAATCCAACCCCTGGTTTGGATTTGGTGCACGTTTGTATGAGTAAGCCGAAGTATACTTTCTAAGAATGGATTTCGAGCTTCTCGGTGCCCAAATAGGGCAACCAACCTCGGATTTCATCGAAATGAATTCCCATACTTTGGTTGGGTCGAAATATATGCATTAGAAGAAATGGCATTGAAATCCTTACCCTGATTTGGATTTGGTTCGCGTTTGTATGTTTAGGCCGAAGTATACTTTCTAACAGATTTCGGGTCTCTCGATGCTCAATTCGGGCAAACGACCTCGGACTGCATCAAAACGAATACTCACACACAAGTTGGGTCGAAATACATGCGTTAAAAGAAACGACACGAAAAGCCGACCCCTGGTTTGGATTTGTTGCACGTTAGTAAGTTTAAGTCGAATTATACTTTCTAGGTATGGATTTTTGGCATCTCGATGCCCAAATCGGGCAAATTAACTCGGAATCGAAACGAATTCTCACATTAGGATGGGTCGTAATAGACGTGTTTGAAGATCTGACTTCAAAATCTGACTCCCAGTTTAGATTTGAAGAGGGTTTGTAGGTTAAGGCCTAAATATACTTGCTAAGTACGGACTTTGGTCTCTAGGTGCCCAAATCAGGCAAACGACCTTGGATTCCATCGAAACGAATTCCCACAGTTTGGTTGGGTCGAAATACACGCGTTAGAAAAAATGGCATCAAAATCTGACCCCGGTTTGGATTTGGAGCGTGTTTGTATGTTTAGGCCGAAATATACTTTTAATTATGAATTCCAGGCCTCTCGGTGCCCAAATCGGGCAAACGACCTCAGATTCCATCGAAACGAATTCCTAGACCTAGACTGGGTCGAAATACATGAGTTAGAAGAAACGGCATCCAAATCTGACCCCCGATTTGGATTTGGGGCGCGTTTGTAGGTATTGGCTGAAATGTACATTCTGAGCATGGATTCCGGGCTTCCTGGTGCTCAAATCGGGCAAACGACCTTGGATTTCATCAAAACGAATTCTCACACTTAATCTGGGTCAAAATACAAGCATTAGAGGAAAAAACATCGAAATCTGACCCGGGTTTGGATTTGGTACGCGTTTCTATGTTTAGGCCGAAGTTTATTTTATAAGTATGGATTCCGGCCTTTCGGTGTTCAAATCGGGAAGGCAGGCTCAGATTCCATCGAAACGAATTCCCACACTTAGGTTGGGTCGAAATACACGAGTTAAAAAAAACGGGATAGAAATCCGACCTCTGGTATGGATATGGTGCGCGTTTGTATGAGTAGGCCGAAGTATACTTTCTAAGTATGGATTTCGGGCTTCTCGGTGCCCCGATTAGGGCAAACAACCTCGGATTTCGTCGAAAAGAATTCCCTCACTTTGGCTAGGTTGAAATATACGCGTTAGAAGAAATGACATCGAAATCCGAACCCTGATTTCGATTTGGTGCGCGTTTGTATGATTAAGCTGAAGTATACATTCTAAGTATGGATTTCGGGTCTCTTGATGCTCAAATCTGGCGAACGACCTCGGATCGCATCAAAAGGAATACTCACACACAAGTTGGGTAGAAATACTTGTGTTAAAAGAAATGACTTGAAAATCCGAACCCTGGTTTGGATTTGGTGCGTGTTTGTAAGTTTAAGCCGAATTACACTTTCTAGGTATGGATTTTGGGCATCTCGGTGCCCAAATCAGGCAAACGACCTGAGATTCCATCGAAAAGAATTCCCACACATTTTTTGGGTTGAAATACACGCATTAGAAGAAAAAACATCAAAATCGGGCCCCGGTTTGGATTCGGGGCGCGTTGGTATGTTTAGGATGAAGTATACTGTCTAAGTATGAATTTCGAGCCTCTCGGTCCCCAAATCGTGTAAACGACCTCGGATTGCATCGAAATGAATTCCCTGACTTAGATCTGGTCGAAATACATGGGTTAGAAGAAACGGCATCCAAATCCTACCCCCCGATTTAGATTTGCGGCGCGTTTGTAGGTTTAGGCCGAAGTGTACATTCTGAGTATGGATTTCGGGCTTCTAGGTTCTCAAATCAGGCAAACGACCTCGGATTTCATCAAAATGAATTCTCATACTTAAGTTGGATCAAAAGAGACACGTTAGAGGAGGCAACTTCGAAATCCGACCTCGGTTTGGATTTGGTGCGCATTTGTATATTTAGGCCGAAGTTTACTTTGTGAGCATGTATTGCGGGGCTTTCGAGATGCCCAAATCGGGAAATCGGACTCGGAATCCAACGAAATAAATTCCCACACATAGGTTGGGTCGAAATACAGACATTAAAATATATGGTATTGAATTCTGACCCCTGGTATGGATACGGTGTGCGTTTGTATGAGTAGGCCCAAGTATGGTTTCTCTGTATGGATTTCGGGCTTCTCGGTGCCCGAATAGGCAAACGACCTCGGATTTCATCGAAACAAATTCCCTCACTTTGGTCGGGTCGAAATATACACGTAAGAAGAAATGACATCGAAATCCGAACCCCGATTTTGATTTGGTGCTCGTTTGTATGTTTAGGCTGAAGTATACTTTCTAAGTATGGATTTCGGGTCTCTCGATGCTCAAATCGGGCAAACGACCTCGGATTGCATGAAACGAATACTCATACACAAGATGGGTCAAAATACTTGCGTTAAAAGAAATGACGAGAAAATCCGAACCCTAGTTTGGATTTGGTGTGCGTTTGTAAGTTTAAGCCGAATTACACTCTCTAGGTATGGATTTTGGGCATCTCGGTGCCCAAATCAGGCAAACGACCTCAGATTCCATTGAAAAGAATTCCCACACATTTGTTGAGTTGAAATACGCGCGTTAGAAGAAACGACATCAAAATCGGACCCCGGTTTGGATTCGGGGCGCGTTTGTATGTTTAGGCCGAAGTATACTGTGTAAGTATGAATTTCGAGCCTCCCGGTCCCCAAATCGGGCAAACGACTTTAGATTCCATCGAAACGAATTCCCTAACTTAAATTGGGTTGAAATACACGGGTTACAAGAAATGGCATCAAAATCTGACTCCCGATTTAGATTTGGGCGCATTTGTAGGTTTAGGCCGAAGTGTACATTCTGAGTATGGATTTCGGGCTTCTAGGTGCTCAAATCGAGCAAACGACCTCGGATTTCATCAAAATGAATTCTCACACTTATGTTGGATCGAAAGACACATGTTAGAGGAAGCAACTTCGAAATTCGACCCCGATTTGGATTTGGTGCGCATTTGTATATTTAGGCCGAAGTTTACTTTGTAAGTATGTATTTTGGGCCTTTCGATGCCCAAATCGGGAAATCGGACTCGGATTCCAACGAAATAAATTTCCACACTTAGGTTGGGTCGAAATACATGCATTAAAATAAACGGCATCGAAATCCGACCTCTGGTATGGATATATTGCGTGTTTATATGAGTAAGCCGAAGTATACTTTTTAAGAATGGATTCCGGGCTTCTCAGTGCCCAAATAGGGCAAACGACCTCGGATTTCATTGAAATGAATTCCCACACTTTGGTTGGGTTGAAATATACGCATTAGAAGAAACAACATCAAAATCCGAACCCCGATTTTGATTTGGTGCGCGCTTGTGGAAGTATACGTTCTAAGTATGGATTCCGGGTCTCTCGATGCTCAAATCGGGCAAACGACCTCGGATTGCATCAAGTGTGAATACTTACACACAAGTTGGGTCGAAATACTTGCGTTAAAAGAAACTACATGAAAATCCGACCCCAGGTTTGGATTTGGTGCGCGTTTGTATGAGTAAGCCGAATTATACTTTCTAAGAATGGATTCCAGGCTTCTCGGTGCCCAAATAAGGAAAACGACCTCGGATTTCATCGAAATGAATTGCCACACTTTGGTTGAGTTGAAATATACGCATTAGAAGAAATGGCATCGAAATCCATACGCTGATTTGGATTTGGTTCACGTTTGTATGTTTAGGCCGAAGTATACTTTTTAATAGATTTCGGGTCTCTCGATGCTCAAATCGGGCAAACGACCTCGGATTGCATCAAAACGAATATTCACAGACAAGTTGGGTCAAAATACATGCGTTAGAAGGAAGTACATGAAAAGCCGACCCCTGGTTTGGATTTGGTGCGCGTTAGTAAGTTTAAGTCGAATTATACTTTCTAGGTATGGATTTTTGGCATCTCGTTGCCCAAATTGGAGAAATTAACTCGGAATTGAAACGAATTCTCACATTAGGATGGGTCGTAATAGACGCGTTAGAAGAACCGACTTCAAAATCCGACTCCCAGTTTGTAGGTTAAGGCCTAAATATACTTTCTAAGTACGGACTTTGGTCTCTAGGTGCCCAAATCAGGCAAACGACCTCGGATTCCATCGAAATGAATTCCCACACTTTGGTTATGGTCGAAATACATGCCTTAGAAGAAACGACATCAAAATATGACCCCGGTTTGGATTTGGAGCGCGTTTGTATGTTTAGGCCGAAGTATACTTTTAATTATGAATTTCGGGACTCTCGGTGCCCAAATCGGGCAAACGACATCGGATTCCCACGAAACAAACTCCCACACTTAGATTGGGTCAAAATGGATGTGTTAGAAGAAACAACATCCATATCCGACCCCCGATTTGGATTTGGGGCGCGTTTGTAGGTTTTGGCTGGAGTATACTTTCTATGTATGGTTTCCGGGGCATCTGGGTGCTAAAATTGGGCAAACGACCTTGGATTTCATCAAAACGAATTCTTAGACTTAATTAGGGTCAAAATACATTAATTAGAGGAAACAACATCGAAATCCAACCCGGGTTTGGATTTGGTGTGCGTTTCTATTTTTAAGCCGAAGTTTACTTTGTAAGTATGGATTCCGGCCTTTCGTTGCCCAAATCAGGAAGGCGGACTCGGATTCCATCGAAACGAATTCCCACACTTAGCAGAAATACATGCGTTCAAACAAACAACATCAAAATCCGACCCCTGGTATGGATACGGTGCGCGTTTGTATGAGTAGGCCGAAGTATGCTTTCTAAGTATGGATTTTGGGCTTCTCTATGCCCAAATAGGGCAAACGACCTCGGATTTCATCGAAACGAATTCCCTAACTTTGATTGGGTCGAAATATACGTGTTAGAAGAAATGACATCAAAATCCGAATCCTGATTTTGATTTGGTGCGCGTTTGTATGTTTAGGCTGAAGTATACTTTCTAAGTATGGATTTTGGGTCTCTCGATGCTCAAATCGGGCAAACGACCTCGGATTGCAAAACGAATACTCACACACAAGTTGGGTCGAAATACTTGCATTAAAAGAAATGACATGAAAGTACGAAACCTGGTTTGGATTTGGTGCGCGTTTGTAAGTTTAAGCCGAATTACACTTTCTAGGTATGGATTTTGAGCATCTCGGTGCCCAAATCAGGCAAACGACCTCAGATTCCATCGAAAAGAATTCCCACACTTTGATTGGATTGAAATACACGTGTTAGAAGAAACGACATCAAAATCGGACCCCGGTTTGGATTAGGGGCGCGTTTGTATGTTTAGGCCGAAGTATACTGTCTAAGTCTGAATTTCGAGCCTCTCGGTCCCCATATCGGGCAAACGACCTCGTATTCCATCGAAACGAATTCCCAGACTTAGACTGGGTCAAAATACATGGGTTAGAAGAAACAGTATCCAAATCCGTCCCCCGATTTGGATTTGGGTCGCGTTTGTAGGTATAGGCTGAAGTGTACATTCTGAGTATGGATTTCGGGCTTCTCGGTGCTCAAATCGGGCAAACGACCTCGGATTTCATCAAAATGAATTCTCACACTTAAGTTGGATCGAAAGACACGCGTTAGAGGAAACAACATCGAAATCCGACCCCGGTTTGGATTTGGTGCGCATTTGTATATTTAGGCCGAAGTTTACTTTATAAGTATGTATTGTGGGCCTTTCGATGCCCAAATCAGGAAATCGGACTCGGATTCCAATGAAATAAATTCCCACACTTAGGTTGGGTCAAAATACACGCGTTAAAATAAACGGCATCGAAATCCGACCCCTGGTATGGATAAGGTGCGTGTTTGTATGAGTAAGCCGAAGTATACTTTCTAAGAATGGATTTTGGGCTTGTCGGTGTGATGATTAGTATCTTAAATTAGGTTGGGTCGAAATACACACGTAGCTACTTTTGTGTCTAAGTGCCTTGTATGCCAACAGGTTAAAGCTGAACATCAGAGGCCTCCGGGATTGTTACAACCACTCCCAGTAGCGCAATGGAAGTGGGAGCATATCACCATGGATTTTGTATCAGGATTTCCTAGGACTACTCTTGGATATGGTGCAATTTGGGTGATTGTAGATCGACTTACAAAGTCAGTTCACTTTTTCCAATGAAAATTTCTAATAATTTGACCACATTGAGTAAACTCTACATTGGAGAGATTGTGAGACTGCATGGTGTGCCTTTATAGATTGTTTCAGATAGGGATCCACGTTTTGCTTCAGATTTCTGGAGGAGTTTACAAGGGGCGTTGGGCACACAATTGAGTTTTAGCACTGCTTTCCATCCTCAAACAGATGGACAATCAGAGAGGGTGATTCAAATTTTGGAAGATATGTTGCGAGCTTGCATGCTTGATTTTGGAGGGAGATGGTGTGATCATTTACCATTGGTAGAATTCGCATATAATAACAGTTACCAATCGAGTATTGGTATGGCACCATTTGAAGCATTATATGGACGTCCTTGTAGATCTCCTGTTTGTTGGGCAAACGTTGGAGAGGCTAGTTTACTTGGGCCAGAAATGGTGAGAGAGGCAACAGAAAAGGTGAAACTCAACAGAGAAATATTACTCACCGCCCAAAGTAGGCAAAAGAGTTATGCTGATAGACGCAGAAGACCATTGGAGTTTGAGGTTGGAGACCATGTGTTTCTTAAAGTTTCGCCGAAAAGAGGAGTAGTACGATTTGGCAAGAAGGGAAAGTTAGCCCCTAGATTTGTTGGACCTTTTGAAATCCTTCAGAGAATAGGAGTGGTTGCCTACCGGTTAGCATTGCCTCCACAATTTGCAAACATGCATGATGTGTTTCATGTCTCCATGCTGAGAAAGTATGAACCCGATCCATCACATGTGATTTCTTGGGAAGACCTACATGTTTAGGAAAATGCTACTTATGAGGAGAGACCCATCCAAATTCTTGATTCAAAGGAGCAAGTGTTGAGAAACAAGATCATTTGGTTGGTGAAGGTGTTGTGGCAACACCATGGTGTCGAAGAAGCCACTTGGGAGTTGGAATCCACCATATGGCAGAAGTACCCACATCTTTTTGAATGTTGAGGTAAGTAGAATTTCGAGGACGAAATTGCTTTTAGGAGGTTAGATTGTGATGACTATATCTTAAATTAAGTTTAATTGTGCGATTAAGAGACTAATTAGAAATTAATCATATTTAAGTATTAAGTTTGTAAGGCATTGTTACCATATAGAGAATTTCATGAAATTAGAGGAGAAGTTTTTCAACAAAATAAAATAAAATAAATAAATAAATAAAAATGTTGGAGAAGTTTATTAAAATGATAAATTGTTATTGGTAGGTGCACCATAACATGATCCACACACCTACACCTTAGTACTGAAAATGAATGGTCAAGATTAAATGAGAATCAATGGCTTAGATTAAGTCACCCAAACCTAGGTATAAATACCAATTTCTCTTTCTCAACCCTAACCCTAATTTTTTCTTAGAGAAAGAGAGAGATTTGAGAAGAGAAAAAAAAGGTGAAAGGTGGTGGGATCGAGCATCAAGCTAAAGCATCGGCCTTGTAGTGAGAGAGGTAAAGACAAATCTTAACCTTGAACTCATTTTTTGATCTCCTAATATTTTGTTTAAGATAAATGAAATGGAGTCTAAATGATGTTGGTTAGGATAAAAAAAAAAACTTATTCATGGTGTTTGATTTCTAAAATCATGGGGAAAAATTACAAGAACTTGAAGTGAAAGCTCAAAAACCCCCTTCAATGGCTGCCGTGATATTACAGTAAAAAAGTGGCTTATTTATTTTGTGATTTTGCTTATGATTCTTGAATTATATAGATTCTAAATTGAATAAGCTTTCATATGGCTTTTGAATCACTCAATTTGAGTGAAAAATGAGAGAGATATGACCAAAACACCGGAGTAGGGTCGGATTGCACTTTTACCCGAGGTTAGGGATGAGCTCTCCATGCTCTACCCATGAAAAATCCGAAAAAATTCCAAAAAAATAGGTACAATACCATAATCTATTGGAGATCATTTGAAAATAATTTAAGTGCTTAAAACCTTTATCTAATTACCAAAATCACTAGTACTATTATACTTTAAAACTAGGGTCTAAGGATTTTATTTTTTGTCTAACAGAAATTTCGCCGTAGTGTGAACTCCCTGGGCTTGACTACACTTAGGAATCATCGTTGAATTTTCTTGGTTGAGGTAGGGACTCTATTTCTTTAGTTTCATGTTGATAATTTTATTATTAAATGTATGTGATTTAACCTTTGGGTTTCAACGTCGTTTTGATATAAACTTGTGAGAATGTTGGAAGCCAAAAAAAAAAAAATACATATATATGTTTAGTTGTGGAGTTATATTTTTTATAATGAGATTTTCCTAAATTATTTTCATTGAACTATGAATTATTCGTCATTTATTAAATGAACATTATGAATAGTTCTTTGTATATGATCCATGATAGTTTTCACATGTAACGTACTACCATGTGAGTTTTGGGACTTTAAATGTATTAGAGACTATTGATTTTCTGACAATTATACACTATGCATTTCCTTAATTATTGATAAGAGAATTGGAATCTTGGTTTGGTTTTGATAATAGTAACTCATGGAATGGAAAATTGTAACGACTCCAAAATCCTACAAGGCTAAAGAGGACTTTGGAATCGTCACATTACATAAACCTGCTTAAAATCCATACAAACAAGGCATACTACACGGGTCTCCAAAAATGAGGATAATAAAATTTCGATCATGAAAAGTCAAACCATCCTGTACAATAATAGTCTAAAACATCCACCAGGTAAATAACTAAGGCAACATCAACTAGAAGTCAAAAGTCTAATACAAACTTCTCTTCCAAAAAGAAATGCTAAAACTACTCAATAGGGATAACTGTCAAAATCCCTAGCCTCTTCCTAAAGAAGCTCACCTTCTTTCACTTCTTCGGCGTACACCTCCTCGGTCCATGGCTCTTCTCCTAAACCTGAAGATAATGACAGGTCGACTGAGTTTGGAATACTCAGTGGATAAACAAACTAACAACAACATAAGGTAGCATGAACAATAACAATATCATAACTCAGTTTATCTAACCTTACTCATAATATTTTCGGGTAAAATAGGCATAATCAGAGTGCGTAGCATATAACATGTCATAACATCACCTTGACTGGTGTGCTTATGCAATTCCTAACCATGAACTTATCTTAACATATGCCTAGACTTATACATGCATGATTTATAGTGTGTTTGTCCCGTCAACGCATAATTCATAGTGTTTTGTCCCGGCAACGCATAATTCATAGTGTTCGACAACGCGTAGAGTGGATGTTCGTAATGGGGGATCATTCTTTCATATCATGACATGAGAGTGACAACGTGTAAAGTGGATGTTCGTAGTGGAGGATCATTTTTTCATGGCATAATTCGTGACATATTCGTATCCAAAGCAGGCATGCGTGTGAGACAAGTGGACTCATGAGACTTGAATACTTACTATGCGAGTGCACGTGTGCTTGAGTGTCGTGATTGGAATTCAAATGAGTCATCCCTTAGATTTCAATCTTCCTCTAAGAAGCTCCGCTAGATTACATCTCCCTAGTTAGAGAATTCCCATTGTGGAGGATTTTCCTCTAAGGTTTGGCCTACCCGAATACCGATCACCATACAAGTAAATAGAACATAATTTATCATAACAACCCAATATTCATTTAACTTAATTTCTTTATAATCAAAAGCATCATACTAATATTTAGCATTCTTAGACATTTCAACAAACATGTAGAGTGCATTAATTATGGATACTTTGCCCTCTCCCATTCTTAACATTCCATCACACAATAATCCATCCACACAATCCAAACATACTCCATATCCATACATTCTTCCCAATCCTCCATAGTATTTCCCTTCCTCCGTTCAATCCATCCATGGTATAAATCCATTTTCATCTCTAGTAAGCTTAATCCATACATAATTAGGGAAAACAAGTTAAATTATCATTTCTATCATTCATATTAAACTAATATTCATCAAACTTCATTAATAGAGTTGAATTAGGGAGTTTATCGACCTTAGGGATCCTTCCCTTGGATCCAAATCGCTCAAAAGATGATTGGGGAAGCTTTGAGGACGATCTCCAAGCTTTCCTCTAAATCTTCTAACAATCTCCTTCTTCTCCTAGCAACCCCTCTCTGAAAACCCTAGGTTTTCTCTCCCTTTTTACGAAATCAGGTTAGAAATAGGTAGAGTATTTTAATATTTCGAGTAGGACCCCCTATTTATAGCCCCAAGGGTTGGGAACGAAAAGACCTAAAAGTCCTTACAAAATTCTGTCAAAAAACACGAAAGACCGATCGATCGGTGGTTATGACCGAGCGATCGGTCGCCTACCGATCGATCTGTGTTTATGACCATGCGATCGGTTAAAAACACTCTCTGGAAAATTTCCCCATACAAAATTTTGGACCAGTCAATTGCTACCGATCGATCGGTTTTGGACCGATCGATCGCTACTCCTGACCGAGCGATCGGTGTTCTGCAGATTTTTGACCTACTCTACTATTTTGGCCATAACTTTTGACTCGTTCGTCGGATTTCGACGATTCAACTTGCGTTGGATTCGTCTTTCGAAAAAAAACATTTCTAAAATTTTAGAATTTCTAAATTACACTTTATTTATGGATCAAAAACTTCCCAAAGTTGACTGATCTGCAATTCCATCAAACAAAATCTCAGAAAACCCATTTTTGACTTAGCTTAGATTAAAAATAAGGAAAAACATTAAACATGAACCTCGAAGAGGGTTCCAATACCTTTCTAATGGTTCAAGAATCACTCAATTATGATAAACGGTGCCAAAACTAGAGCTTCCTAAAGTTCAAGGTGTGTTATGACATCCTTACGATTACAAGTTTAAATAAGCCTTAATCACACTATACCAATTAGATATAAATTACATAAACATTAAAACATCATAAGGACTATAATACTCCTAATGCAATGCAATAAAAACATGAAAAAAAGATTCGGGTCTCTACATCCTCCCCCCTTTAAAAGAATTTCATCCTCGAAATTACGTACCTTAGGTGAACAAGTGCGGGTACTTTTCGCGGACTTCGGCTTCTCTCTCCCAAGTAGCCTCTTCTCTAGAGTGATGCTCCTTCCGGTCAAAAATTTGAGCTGGAAAAATTCGAGCCGGTTGCTCCACTAGAGTCAAATCTTCCCAAAATTCCAACGGCTCCAAATCAATGACGTGCGACGGATCTGCAATGTACTTCCTCAACATAGAGATGTGAAAGACATTATGTACACCTTCCATGTGAGGTGGCAAGGCGACCCGATAGGAAACTTACCCGACTCGGGTGATGATCTCAAAAGGACCCACATATCTCGGACTAAGCTTGCCCCGCTTGCCGAATCTCATCACCCCTTTATAGGTGAGATCTTTACAAACACAAAATCTCCAACTTGAAACTCAAGATCTCTCCTGTGAGTATCGGCATAACTCTTCTACCTACTCTGAGCTGCTTTCAACCTCTCCCTGATCAACTGAACTCTATCCACAGTCTGACTAACGAGCTCGGGACCCAAAAGCTTCCTCTCGCCAACTTCGCCCCAACACAAAGGTGAACGACAACTCCTCCTATAAAGTGCTTCAAATGGTGCCATCTGAATGCTAGCTTGAAAGCTATTCTTGTAGGCAAACTCAACCAATGGCAAGTGATCAACCCAACTATCTTGAAAGTCTAACATGCAAGCCCGTAGCATGTCCTCTATGATTTGGTTCACCCTCTCAGTTTGCCCATCTGTTTGCGGATGAAATGCCGTACTAAAATCCAAATGGGAACCCATAGCATACTGAAAACTCTTCCAAAACTTGGAAGTAAATCTCGGGTCTCGATCAGAAACAATACTAACTGGCACTCTCTGCAAATGGACTATCTCCTTGATATAAAGGTTAGCCAACTGGTTGGAATTAAATGTGGTCCGATATGGAAGAAAATGAGCTGATTTAGTCAATCGGTCAACCACAACCCAAATGGCATCAAAGTTCTTGGCCGTCTTTGGCAAACCAACAATGAAATCCATGGAGATATTTTTCCACTTCCACTCGGGAATAGGAAGAGACTGAAGAACTCTTGCCGGTCTCCTGTGTTCAGCCTTCACTTGCTGACACACCAAACACTTGGATACAAAGGTAGCCATATCTTTCTTCATACCTTTCCACCAAAAATACTTCTTGAGATTCTGGTACATCTTAGTACCTCTCGGATGGACAGTGTAGTTGGACTTGTGTGCTTCATCCAGAATCTCTCTTCTCAATTCTTCATTATCCGGAACACAAAATCTACCCTTGAAACAAACTACACCATCTCTCCAAGAGAAATCCTCAAACCTGTTGCTAAGCGACTTATTCATAGCAGCGTGCAGTTCTCCATCATTCCACTGCAGGTCTTTAATCCTGTCCAATAAGGTTGGCCTGACCATAATGTTAGCCAACAAGGCTCCAGACGCTCCCACACTGAAACCCGCATCAAGGCTAGACACCTCTTCAAGTAACTTCCATTCTTGGACCATCAAGTGTGCTAAGAACCCAGTAGGTCTCCTACTTAGCGTATCTGCCACTACATTCGCTTTCCCCGGGTGGTACTGGATAGAGCAATCATAATCCTTGAGGAATTCTACTCACGCTGCCTCAAATTCAACTCTTTCTGCGAGAACAAATACTTTAGACTTTTGTGGTCGGTGAAAACTTCAAACTGCGCACCGTACAAGTAGTGTCTCCAGATCTTAAGAGTAAAAACCAAGGCTGCTAACTCCAAATCATGGGTAGGATAGTTCTTCTTGTGGTCTTTCAACTGTCGAGAAGCATAGGCAATCACCTTCCCGTGTTGCATAAGAATACAACCTAACCCAACGAGTGAGGCGTCACTATACACCACAAAACCTTCACTACCGGATGGAACAGTCAAAATCGGAGCGGTGGTGAGACGCTTCTTCAACTCAAGAAAACTCTTCTCACATTTCTCATTCCACTCGAATCTAGCGTTCTTTCGAGTTAGGTGAGTAAGAGGAGCTGCCAAACTAGAGAAACCTTCCACAAATCTTCTGTAATAACCAGCTAGGCCCAAAAAGCTTCGAACCTCTGTAACACTCTTTGGCCTTCCCCATCCTTCCACTGCTTCTATTTTGGAAGGGTCAACTGAAATCCCCTCTTTTGACACCACATGGCCTAGAAATGCTACTTTTTCTAGCCAAAACTCGCGCTTGCTAAGCTTAGCATATAGCTTATGCTCACGAAGTGTCTTCAGTGTGATCCGGAGATGCATCTCATGCTCCTTCTGTGTCCTGGAGTACACTAGAATGTCATCCACAAACACGATCACAAAGTGGTCCAGAGTCGGGTTGAAGATCCTGTTCATGAGATCCATGAATGCTACCGGAGCATTTGTTAAACCGAACAGCATGACTAAGAATTCAAAATGCCCATATCTAGTCCTGAAAGCAGACTTAGGCACATCTTCCGCCTTTATCTTCAGTTGATGGTAGCCTGACCTTAAGTCGATCTTGGAGAAATACTTAGCTCCTTGCAACTGATCAAACAAGTCGTCGATCCTAGGCAAAGGATATTTGTTCTTGATGGTGACCTTGTTCAGTTGCCGATAGTCGATGCACATCCTCATCGAACCATCCTTCTTCTTCACAAACAAAACAAGAGCTCCCCAAGGTGATACACTTGGGCTGATAAATCCAAGACCAAGCAATTCATCAATCTGCTCCTTAAGCTCTTTCAACTCTACTGGAGCCATCCTATATGGAGCTTTAGAGATGGGTGCCGTACTCGGGGCCAACTCAATTGCAAACTCTACTTCTCTATCTGGCGGTAAACCCGGTAAGTCTTTTGGAAAGACATCCATGAATTCCTCTACAACAGGGATACTTGAGGAATCTGGTGCTTCAGAGGTAGCAAGACTCAATGCCGCAAAATGAGCTAAGTCTTTCTTCTTCAACCCTTGGAAACGAAAAGGAGGTTCACTGATTGGTCGAAAGTTGACAACCTTCCCAAAACAGTATACATGCCTATGGTATTTGGAAAGCCAATCCATGCCTAGTATGACGTCGAAGTCTTGGAACTCAAGGACAATCAGATCAGCTGGCATCTCTCTCTGACCTACTCGAATATCACAATCTCGATAAACCTTATCAGTGATGACTGAATTACCAACAGGAGTAGCAATAGACAATTCACGATCCAACAGACTTGGCTCCATCGGAAACTCTCGTACAAAACTAGGTGTGACGAAGGAGTGAGTAGATCCAGTATCGATCAAAACATGAGTGAGGAAATCATTTATCAACAATAAGCCTGAATTAATACACGAAGCTTAATTTGTCAAATCATGAATGCATACATACATCATACGTCATACATCATACTGCATAATATTTAATATCACACACATAGCATCAGAACAATATTTTAATTAACTAGAAACACAAATAGACGTACCTTGCACAACGTTGTCGGACGCCTATGCATCTCGCTCCGAGGTAGCAAACACTCGACCCTGAACTGGCTGGCGAGGCTGCTGGGGCCTCTGACCCTGAGATGGCCTCTGCTGTACTGGCTGCCTAACTGGGGGTCTAGTTCCCTGAGGCTGACTCTGTGGTGGCATCTGCATACCCCGAACTGGGAAATCACGAATCCTATGCTTAATACTACCACAATGAAAGCATCCCCTGTGATTGCTCGACACTCACCCGGCACATGCCTCTTACTACAATAACGACATATCTCATACGTAGTCGCCCATGGAGCAGGTGGGGCGGCTCGTGGTGCCTGAGGAGTAGCACGGCGAATAGTGGGTGCAACTACTGGCCTCTGATATGGGGTTGGCCTAGCCACTGGAGCTGGACTTGCCATCCTTGGCCTCTTATCCTACGGGCCATACTTGCCTTCTTGCAGTCCCTTCTTCCTCAAAAACTCAGCCGACCTTCTCTCGGCAATCAAAGCTCGTTTGCTTACCTCTCGACATGATCCAAGACGTAGGATCTCTACCTTGTCTCGGATATGATCCCTCAGACCTCCTTCAAATCTCCTCGCCTTCATACTCTCCATCGTGATCAGATGAGGCGCAAACCGGGATAACTCTATAAACTTGGCCTCATACTTGGCCACTGACATGCTCCTCTGCCTAAGAGTAGAGAACTCTGTCGCGCCCCAAAATACCCCTAGGAGTTAAGGGATACTTTAGGTGTGACTATACGTACCTGCCAAACCATCCTGTAATGAATAAGATAATTACAGTACTAGACAATGATAATCTGAGCACGAAAGCTAAACATAAATGCGGAAGCGTAAACTAACTTTTTATTTTCTTCTAAGATTTCCAAAATAGTATTCCAAGTTAACATATATACAACATGTCTAAGTCTAAGGTGGACAGGCCCACCTATCAAAATATCAAAATACATAAGCACCCTCTCGTACTCTCCCCTCAACAGTAGTCGAGGTACGGCCACACGTCAAGGTCTCGGTCCGCCTGAGACTGCAGTGGGATAGACAGCTCTCTCTCCTCGATATACTCTTCCTCGACCCAAGGCTCTGGGTCGAGGGCTCCCTCAGTACCTGCCGACATGAAAGTATGGCTGAGCATGGAATACTCAGCGAGTACAAGCTACTAGCTATCCATAACAATGATAAACATGCAAGGAGTAGTATCATACCAATCATCAATTCCAGGCAATAGTAAACCCATAGAATTTAAATAATATTGAACATGGAGCGATATTATCATCTTGATGTGCATGAATGCAAAAACGCCGATAAAACTCATGCTTGAAAACCCGTTTCCATATCTCGATATGCCTTGTGAAAATCATGTATGCGTGCATGCATGAATGCCTTGTCATCATCTTGTAAACTTGCATCTTGTAACTTGCGAGCCAGAGGCTAGCACCCGAATCTCCCTGGGCTGCCAACCTCCTTGATATATATATGGTTTTCTTGTGAGCCAGAGGCTAGTACCCGAATGTCCCTGGGCTACCAACCTCCTTGACAATATTTTCTTGTTGGTTATTATATGCACATGCTCTTGAAATCTTGGTTCATGCTATCATGCGTGCTCGTGTACGTGTCAATCGTGACAACCATGGAATAAGGATAACAAGAGAGATATGGCATCATAATTCGATTCATCATATAAGCATAGGAGCACTTAAGAAATTTGCACATTACTTGATCCATTCATCATTCATAAGAGTACATGCATGAGGCTTATTTCCATTTTCTTCATTCAAGTCATTATTTCATAGTTTAGGTATTTTGTCAAACACTTAGAATGCAAGTTTCCTCATTGTTCATTTTCTCCTTTTTAGTGCATATTTTATATTCAATCACACAAGGTTAGTTTATTATTTGTGTAATGCCCATCCTCCATTTTCCAATCCACAACCCACACATACCATACATCACCCATTCGGCATCCAATCACCACATCCAACATCCATCCAAGCATCCATACTATTTCTTTCTTGTTTATATTTATTAGGGATGATACATTTCACAAGAAAGCAAACATAATAGCATAAATCACATTTCATATAGAAAACTTAGATTTATTGCTAGGGTAAGTTAGTAGGGTGTACTAACCTTAGATCAAGGCTTGATCTTGGTAGGAACCTTGATTTGAGCTCCAACTTGAAAGAAGAAGCCCTTGCTTGAAGAAAGCTTGAGTTGAGGAAGAAACCCCTTGGAAAAACTTGTGTGAGTTGCTGCCCTAACTTTGGAGGAGGAGTCCCACACGAGTTGAACCTTGGATTTGAAGAATCCAAGCCTTGAAATAAACCTTGGGTAGCCCACACTCTTGATTTCTTCTCAAGAGGAAAACCTAGGTTAGGAAATCCCCTTCTCCTCTCTCTCTATCTCTCCAAATACTTTAAGGATGGTAAATGAGGCCCTAAAAGCTCGGTAAAGCCCTTATGGGTAAGGGTTTAACGCCCAAAAGAAGAAAATGCCCTTACAAAAATTTCTGCAAAACACGGGGACCGAGTAATCGGTGGTTATGACCGATTGATCGATTGCCTACCGAGCGATCGGTACTCTGACCGAGCGACCGGTCAAAAAACCACTCTCTGGAAAATTTCCCCATACAAAATTTTTGACCGTGCAATAGCTACCGATCGATCGGTTTTGGACCGATCGATCGCTGACTGGACCGAGCGATCGGTGCTCTGCAGGTCTGGACTGTTTTGGCCATATCTTTTGACTCGCTCGTCCGATTTGGACGATTCAACTTGCGTTGGGTTCGTCTTTCGAAAATAAATATTTCTAATGTTTCAGAATTTCCGATTTCTCTTTTATTTATTAATTAGACTATGAGGAAGGCCAATTAGCTAAGAAAACGGTATTCATTAAGTATAGAAAATTCCGGGGTGCTACAAACTCGATCTCTTTCTGCTCCCTCACAGATGTCAAAAAATACTGTTCATAGAAGACATCGAGGAACTCTCCCTATGTCCACTCCTATCCGAACCATACCTCATTTCTCTTCCTGGATGCCGCCCTCCACCAATGTTCTGTGAAACAAGGTTTTTCGGTCGTTGAAACGAATCACCCTATTTCAACACTTAAATTAATCCGAGACCTACAAACATATGAGAAATGTATAGGGCTTGTGTCGAATGTCGAATCCTCACTCGGGGTTAGTTAGGTTAGTGCAATAAAGAAAATAAAATAAAGAAAAGATTAAAATGGTGGAGAGATGACAAGGGTGAATTGATTTTTAAAACAAATTTTTTTTTTTTAAGAGATTATCAAGATCTACTAATGAAATAAATAAAATAAATTAAAAGGCATGACATGTAAGCACAAACTAACCAACATTAAAAAATTTTATTAATTAAACCACAAGTCACTACAAACCTTTAATTAAAATTAATGCAAGAACAACCTTAAAAAAAATGCCCAATGTGACAATGTATTGCTCCCACCGGTGTAGGTGATTGCCGGAGATGTGTCCGCCTTGATGAGGTTGAGAAGCCGTGAGATGAGAGGGGACTTGAGAGATGAGAGAAAGATGAGAGAGGTGTGAGAGGTAGTGGGGTCTTGGAAGATAGACTAGATGAGGAGAGAATGGAAGTGTACGACCAATACCAAGACAATGAAGTGAAGAGAAAGGGGGTTAATTGAAGATAGCTTGGATGAGGTTTTTTTTTTGTGGAACCGTGGGATATGTATATATAGGGAGAGGGGTGGCTACTAAAGTTTTGGAATTTAGAAAAATAGAAAGTTTTTGAATTAATCAAGAAGAATGGAAAGTGGGAAAGTAGGAAAGTGTGGCCACTAATCTCTTAGATATTAGCGTTTTAGGGTTAGTGAAATGGGTGGCTAGGATTTATGTGAAGGGAATTGGATGGCTAGGATTTGGGAATGAGATAACAAAGGTTTACTAGATTAGGGTTTTGATTAGGGGGTAACTAGAAGTGGACGGTTTTGATTTAAAGCCCTAGGGATGGATGGTATTGGAATTAGTAACTAGGAAAATATTTATGAAAATGGGAAGTTTTTGAATTAGTCAAGGGAAGGTTTTGGAAATTAGCAAGGATTTCTAATGGCTAGAATAGAAGGTTGGATACAAGGAAAGTGGGGAAAGTAGGAAATAGGAAAGTGAGGTGTAGGGATGATATGGACGATCATGGCTAAGAGTAGATTAGGGTTTTGTAAATGGAGGGTGGCGATTAGGGTTAGGATAAACTGGGTGGCTAGGATTTAATTAGGATTTTGACAAGAAAAGGTGGCTAGGGTTAGGAGAGGATTAGGGTTTAAGAGAGGTGGACGGTTAGGATTAGGAGAGAGAGATTAGGTTTTAGAGAAAATAAAAAAAAGAAAAGAAAATGATGGCAAAGGGTTTTGAACCTTGGTCTCTAACACAGTCTCCCATAGATTTCACCAACTAAGCAAGCTTTTCTCCTTTGTCTTGTATAGTGATGTTTATTACTCAAGTCCTCTTTCTTGGAAATCGAATCTTCAGCTCCCTAGGCTTCATTCTGTAATTGTGATCTCTTGGGTTAGCCCACACTTGGCCTGCATCTACTTGGTATAGCCTGTTGGCTCTTTAGTCTTCGGTAATGGGCTTTGATGCTTAACTACGGTCTCCGGTCCTTGAGAATTGTCCAGTTAGAGTTCTTGGGATAGTTAAAACACATAATGAGATTTCATCGAAATGGTTCAGTATCTAGACTTTCAAAAATGTGTTTAAACTATGCAAATATACCATTTTGATCAGAGAAGTGTGTTCTATACAATGGAGAAAACTCTTACGTAGAAAAGTTTTAAAAATAAAAGTTTTACGTAGGAGAGTGTGATAATGCTCAAAGGATAATCGTGAAAAACAAACACTTTTAAGCGAATATCACAACCCCCAACCAACATATTGCCAGTCCTTGGCAATTAGTGCGAAAAATTGAAGCTTGAAAGGGTTTGGCACGTGCTACACACTATTTTTCATTACCCAGAGAAAACTTCGTTTGTCAAATTATTTCAAGGATGTAAGAAAATATTTACAAATTAGAACTCAGTCAGTAATTTTCAACAATAATACAGATGGACACTTAGCACAAGAAAAGTCAGATTCAGCGTGTGTGTATATTCAACATCATCATTATCCGGTAGCAAAGATTTTTAGATCACCTCTAAGATTGTATGTCTTGACCTCAATTCTCACTTGTATACCACTCAGAAGTGAATCACTCGAAAATGGTTTTATTTCTTTTCTCTCAAGTTATATGTGAGGAGATATGTTGATGAAAACAGGCAAATATCTCACATATTGTCTAGAAATGAGGACATTGAAAATAAGATCTCATGATAGGAATATCATGTCACTCGGAACGTTAGATCAAACTCTATAGTTTCTCTTTCTCCATTCTCCACATTTTATGAATGTGTTAACCTAGAATCAAGTAGGACTTTAATAGGTTGTATTGAGGCTTGAGATCGTTTTAGGAAAAGAAAGGGACACAGGATTCAAAGTTCTGAGAGGATATCTCAATATTCTTTACAATTTCTCCTGAGGGCGTAACACCAGTTCCTTTTTCTTTTCCTTCTTTCATTTTTTTTATTTTTATTTTTTCGATCTTGTTGAGATTGCTCAATATTGTATTTTAGCTTTCCATATTTTCTTTTCAGTTCGAACCCACTTGGTTTTTCTTTCTTTTCTTGATTTCTATCTTTCATGGTGTACCCATACTCTTTTATCCTTCTCAGAAATAGGGTTGCTAGTCATATTTCTTATCTGGATTGGGTTTTCTGTTAATGGGTTGACAAAATAAGGTTTTCATTAAAGGCTCAAAAGGGTTTTCTATAGATATAAAAGTTAGGTAAGCCAAAAAGTCTGACAGGTTACAAACATGGCCTATATCATTTTCTAGGTTGCATTATCATGTCTAATGTTTTGAATGGATATAGAGAAAGTTCTTTTGTAATGACCTAATGTTTGATGTCGTTCCAAGTTTAATGATCAAATCAAGAATTAATGAGATCTCTCAAAGGAATATGTGTGGGCTGGAAGAAATTGTGAGTCAACTTGTGACTCGGAATCTTTGTATAACCCTCTGAAATGATGGAATGCTCAAAACTCACTGGGTTAGGTCTCCACAAATATTCGTCTAGGATCTCTAGAGAATCTGAACTTAGGATGACTCTGATGTTTATTTTGTGCAATTTGTGCCGAATCTGAATTTTCTAAGCATCTCAATCCAAAGTAGTATTGAACTAAGTGCTAACTTGTATTTCAAAAGATGACATCCCTTTCAATAAGTAGACTAACAGTTAGTTTTGGTTTCATCATTGTAAAGTTACTTGAAAACATTTTTGAAAGAACTAGAAAAATTTTTTTTTTTTTTTTTTTTATAAAAAGAAAATAAGTCTATATATCCTACCCGCAAAACCCAGAGTTCTACCTCCTAGGCGGCCTACGGGACAGGCCGGAAGCTTTCACAGTCTCTAAAGCTCCAAAGATTTAGCAAAAGACAACAATTTTTTTTTTTTTTTTTTTTTTATTTTAAAAGGAAAACATGAGTTCCGGAAAATACCACCCCCAAACAAAAGATAGCACCGTCCTCGGTGCTCATGACCAAGACAAAAAGATATGACTGTGGACTATAAGATGCAAAAGTTGAGGAAGGGTATTACCAGCTTGGCAAAAATGTACACTGGTAGGTATCTGCAAAAGTAATGAGATTCGTACAACCTGAAAAATAGTGCCAAAATAATCATGCAACTCATGAATCTCGGAATTGCCTTTCCGACAGTGCTAAGTTTAACGTCTTCAGCCAGACACAAAGGGGGTACATAAAAGCACCCCCAAACAAGTTGGAAACATGGGGACTGAGTGAGTCATCAGTCTTCATGGACAGGATCGATTAGATCAATCTCATCAGCTTGGATGGATGAAACATCAAGTTCATTGAAATGTTTCAAACGCTGACCATTAACTTGGAAAGTGGAATTATCCGTTGGATCCTTGACAGTGACAGCCCCATAGGGCTTAACCTCAGTGACAATGAATGGACCGGCCATCTAGATTTTAATTTCCCAGGAAAGATATGGAGTCTAGAATTGTACATAAGTACTTTCTGTCCAGGGTGGAACTCTTTTCTAAGAATGCTCTTGTCGTGAATCCTTTTCATTTGTTCTTTGTATATCTTCGACAAACTATAAGCATCATTTCGTAATTCATCCAACTCATTGAGTTGCAGTTTCCTCTCCTCGCCTGCAGAGTCTAAGTCAAAATTGAGCTTTTTAATGGCCCAGAGGGCACGATGCTCTAACTCGACAGGGAGGTGGCATGGTTTCCCAAAAACCAATCGATACGGAGACATATTGAGAGGGGTCTTGAAAGCAATACGGTAGGCCCAAAGAGAGTCAGTAAGATGAGTGGACCAGTCTTTACGAGTAGTATTGACTGTTTTCTCTAAGATTTGCTTTATCTGACGGTTGGAGACTTCTACCTGACCACTAGTCTGAGGATGATAAGCAAGGGCGACCTTGTGGGTGACCCCATACTTTTTTAGAAGATGCTCAAAGACTCTATTGCATAAATGTTTTCCCCCATCACTGATGATAGCTTTGGGGGCTCCGAATCGAGCGAAGATGTTCTCTTTAAGAAATCTAACCACAACTCTATGGTCATTGGTTTTTGTGGGAATTGCCTCTATCCATTTAGAGACATAATCGACCGCAAGAAGAATATACTGGAAACCATGTGAGATCAGAAATGGTCCCATGAAGTCGATGCCCCAAATATCAAAAATCTCATCAACCTGAATAGGTGTGAGGGGCATCATGTTTCTTTGAGAAATTCTGCCTAGATGTTGACAATTTGGGCAGGCCTTGGAGTAGACATGTGCATCTCGAAAGAGAGATGGCCAGTAGAATCCACACTGTAGAACTTTCTCTGCAGTCTTTTTAGTGCTGAAATGACCACCACATGGCTGATCATGACAAGAGGAGAGAATATTTAATTGCTCAGACTCAGGGACACACAGATGAAGGAGCTGGTCTGGACAATACTTATAGAGATAAGGGTCGTCTCGTGAGTAGTTCTTCACCCTAGCCAAGAATTGATGTTTATCTTGTTTAGACCAGTGGGAAGGAATGGCTTCAGTCACGAGATAGTTGACAATGTCAGCATACCACGGAGAATCCGAGACCGCGAATAGTTGTTCGTCAGGAAAGGTCTCAAGGATTGGTAGAGGTTCAGAGATGGACTCTACAGTCAGTCGAGATAAATGGTCAGCGACCACATTCTCAGTTCCTTTCTTGTCCCGAATTTCTAGATCAAATTCTTATAATAAAAGAATCCAACGAATCAACCTGGGTTTGGTATCCTTCTTGGAAAGAAGATAGCGCAGTGCTGCATGATCTGAGTAGACTATGACCTTTTTTTTTTGGAAGGTAAGCTGGGGTTAGGCTGACCCCGACTAGATATATAAATTAAAAAAGAAAAGGGATTACAATCTAAGGTAATTACAACCCGATCTGTCCTTTTCCAAAATGGATAAAAGTGTAAAGGGAAACTCCCTTGGCAAAAGAACAATAGAGCTATTGAGATCTGAATTTATCCAAGGCAAATACTACAGCCAAGAGCTCTTTCTTAGTGGTGGAATAATTCAGTTGTGCTGAAGTTAAAGTCTTGCTGGCATAGTATATGACATGTGGCAGCTTGTTGACTCTCTGCCCTAGAACTGCACCTAAGGCATAATCGGAAGCATCACACATCACTTCGAAAGGAAGGGTCCAATCGGGAGGACGAATGATAGGAGCAGAGGTGAGCTCAGATTTGAGGCGCTCAAATGCAGTCATACACTTGGTGTTGAAATCAAAAGGGCTATCCTTAGCCAAGAGACTACACAAAGGATGAGTGATTTGAGAAAAATCCTTGATAAATCTTCGATAAAAACCAGCATGTCCGAGGAAAGATCGAATGTCACGAACAGACTTAGGGATTGGTAGAGTAGAGATAACATTTATCTTTGCCTTATCAACCTCGATCCCTTGATCGGATATCACATGGCCCAAAACTATGCCTTTCTTCACCATGAAGTGGCATTTCTCCCAATTTAGGACAAGGCGTTTGTCCTGACACCGCTCTAAAACCAGACTGAGGTGATGGAGACACTCATCAAAAGATGATCCAAAAATAGAGAAGTCGTCCATGAATACTTCAAGAAATCTCTCTACTATGTCACTAAAAATGCTAGTCATGCATCTTTGAAAAGTCCCAGGTGCATTGCAGAGGCCAAAGGGCATGCGACGATAGGCAAATGTGCCGAAAGGACAGGTGAAAGTGGTTTTCTCTTGGCCCTCAGGGGCGATGGGTATTTGATTGTACCCTGAGTATCCATCTAAGAAGCAGTAAAAGGAGTGACCAGCCAATCTTTCCAACATCTGATCAATAAAGGGCAGCGGAAAATGGTCTTTCCTAGTGTTGGTGTTGAGTTTTCTATAATCAATACAAACTCTCCAACCTTTCTTTAGTCGTTGGGTGACCATTTCCTGCTTCTCATTTTCCACCACTGTGAATCCTGCTTTCTTGGGTATAACATGAATAGGACTGACCCATTTGCTGTCCGAGATGGGATAGATGATTCCTGCATCCAGCAGTTTAAGGATTTCATCCCGGACAACTTCCTTTAGAATAGGATTTAGCCTCCTTTGAGGCTCCCTAGAAGTCCTGGAATCATCTTCCAGATAAATATGGTGTTGGCAAACAGAAGGGTTTTATCCCACAAATGTCATCGATCGTTCAACCAATGGCGGTCTTGTGCTTTTTCAACAATTTTAGAAGTTTCTGTCTTTGGAATTCAGAGAGAGCAGATGCGATGATGACGGGATAAGTTTCCTCTGGTCCAAGGTAAGCATATGTGAGCTCTAAAGGAAGAGGTTTCAGTTCAAGCTTAGGCACTGAGGCATCAGTGGATTCGATCTCAGTGGATACAGAGAGGATGGAAAGTGGTTCTCTATCCAAGGTAATCAAAGGCTCAAACTCATTGAGTGGAGCAGGAGTAGAAATCAAAGGAGTAGACTCTAAGAGATCATTGACTTCAGAAATGGCTATTTCAAATTGAAAATCAGTCCCAAAGTGTTCAAGACACTGACGAAGTATGTCTTCGGGAGAGTCCTGAGTTAGAATCTCAACAGCACACATTTCCTCAACCATGTCGACATCGGTAGGTTGGTGCATTAAGCGAAAGATGTTGACCTCGGCTTTGAGGTTGCCAAAAGTGATCGACATGTTCCCATCCCTACACCCTATGTGTGCATCAGCAGTAGCTAGGGAAGGTCTGCCCAAAATGACAGGTATCCTATTATCCGGACATGGTTCTGTGTCGAGAATGATGAAATCGACCGGATAGTAAAAGTCTGCAACTTTTACTAGGACATCCTCAATGATACCTCTAGGGATCTTTATAGATTGGTCCGCAAGTTTTAATGTGACCCTAGTAGGCTTCATGTCCTTTAACCTAACTGCTGATAGACTGAGTAAGGTAGGAGATTCACACTGGCTCCTAAGTCGAGTAAGGCGGTGCAGGTGAAATCATTCCCTATTCCACACGGAATGGTAGGGCTTCCAGGATCCTTGAATTTTATAATGCCATTGCGTTGAATGAACGCAGTGGCCTTCTCGGTCAAAAAGGCATCCTTGGCTACATGAGTACGACGCTTGACAGTGCATAAGTCCTTGAGGAACTTAGCATAAGTTGGAATCTGCTTGATAGCGGTAAGGAACGGGATGTTGATCTGTAAGTCTTTGAAGACTTCCATGATCTCTGAGAATTGTTGATCCCTTTTATTTTGAACAAGCCTTTCTGGGAAAGGTGGCTTCAACTGACAAATTGGCTTGTCCTTAGCCTGAGGTTTCTACATAGGAATATCAGATTTGGGTGCAGAGGTAGAGGCAGCAGCTTTGGAGCTGGGTTCCTCTAAGTGAGCAGTTGGTGCCTGTGATGGCACTGGACATGGTTGTACTCCCATGTCAACATTTCTGCCTGAGCGGAGTGTGGTAACAACTTGTACCTCAGCCTGAAAGTTGTGGTTCGTGGATTGCGAACCGACTTCATAAACTACCTCCTTGGCATTTCCCTTTGGATTGGCAATAGGTTGGCTAGGGAATTTTCCCTTCTCTCTCTCGGCTTCTAATTGACCTAGCCGGTGCTCTAGACGCTGGTAAGATTGTTCTTGCCGTGTTATAAACTGAGAGAGAAGGTCTTCTAGACCAGGTTTAAGAGCATGATGTTGTGGTGTAGCTAAGGGAAGTTGTGGCACCAACTCTCTATTGGAGCTCAGAGGGGCAGAGTAATGATAGGACTGGGGAGCAACTGGGACTAACTGCTGATTTGGCAGATGTGGAGGGGCTCTCTGCTGTCCAGAATAAGAATTCTGCTGAGGTTACTGATACTGGTGGTACTGCTGTTGCGAGTACTGCCCATTATATGACCTATTGGGTTGGTGAAACCCTGGAGGATAAGTGCCCTGTTGCGGTCGCTGCTGTGGGGCAGACTGTTGCTTCCAAGAAAAATTTGGATGATTCCTAGTATCCGGATGGTAAGTCTGGCTATAGGAATTTGGAGTGGGAGGTTTAAAGGTACTGAAGTTACAGACCTCTTCTTGGATTTGTGGGGCACATCCTTCATTTAAAGGACATGTAGAAGTGGAATGGGTATTCTTCAGACAGAAATCACAATGCATGATTGGGTTATCCTGACCCACATGCATGACAGTATTGGAAGGTATTGGTTTCTGAATGGATACGGCTAAGGCTGAAACAGATTTTGTGAGTTCCAGGAGCAGGGATTTCAATTCTGGATCACTTTTAACCTCATGTCCCGTGGAAGTCCTGGAGGGTAGAGTAGTTCAACTAAATTCAGAATTAGTCGTCCAATGCTGGGAGTTTTCTCCTAATTCCATGAGGAATAAGTAGGCTTCTGTAGGAGTCTTGTGCATGAATTTTCCTTGACACATAGATTCCAGCATGTTCCGGGACTCATCAGTAAGTCCTTTATAGAAAAAGTTAACAAGGTTGCCCTTGTCAAAGTTATGATGGGGACATTTGGTTTGAAAATCCTGAAATCTATCCCATGCTTCATAGAATTTTTCATCAGACTTCTGTCGGAAGTCTTGAATGAATTGTTTCATTTCATTTGTCCTAGACATCGGATAGAATTTGGGCATGAATTTAGCAACTAACTCGGCCCAAGTTGTAATCGAGTCAGCAGGAAGAGAGTAAAGCCAAGCAGAGGCTTTATCTTTCAGAGAGAATGGGAAGACCCTTAATCTGACATTTTCTTCATTGAGGTACTGATTTTTAAATAATGTGCAGATATTTAGGAATTGCCGTAAATGAGTGTATGGATCTTCTCTAGCAAGACCATGGAAGGTAGGTAGCATTGTACTGTATGCGGTCTGATTTCGAATTGAGCCACGTCCGTTGGTGGAAGTACAATACAATTAGGAGGGTTAGCAGAAATGGGTGCATAGGTCTCAATGAGGGGCCTTTCTGCTGCCATGGGAATTTGAAAGGAGGAGGGAGGGGAAGACTCTGTAAATGATTCTAGGAGAATTGAATGGCTCTCAGATCGAATCAATCGCTTGTTGGATCGGACCCAACAGGGCATATACTTGAAAAATACGCCCTAGAGCTGGCAAAAAATTACCAAAGGAGACACTAACCTGAGTGAATCTATAAGATGCGCACAGAACACAAAGATAACCCTAAGCCAAAGCTAAACAATCAACAGTTTTCTGGGCTTTATCTTTTTATCTGTGTGGGCAAGTAGATTATGACAGTGGGCGGGACCACTGATTTTATCTTGTTTAATCCGTCGGACTGACTTGCACTCTAGGGTTCTCACAAAGGTTTCACTTACAAGCTAACCTTCCAGTACTAACACGAGTTAACTACAAGAGAATCCATAGCCTAGACAGACGTGTCGCACAATGGCAAGCTTAAGTACGTCCCAGACTAGCCGGATTAGTCAAGTAGTTTGACAAGTGTATTCCCAAAAGAATAACTTGGGCTAGATTGTGTTCCTAAGTCAACAAGCACAGTTAACCAACAAGATTTTGAGGAGGCCACTTAAGAGCTCAGTATACTAAAGTAGTAGGGACCTGTGGGTATGTTAGGAAACAGGGACCCGCGCTCGTGGTCTTATTCGACTAAAAAATGAAGGATTCACTGATTTTGTGATGGTCCTATGAACACCGAGCTAAATTTGGCTCTAAATCTTGGTTCATTTTATTAAATTTCTTTTGGGTTCACACAGCTGGAGTGATGAGGTGGGTGATGAAATCCCACCAGTTTCAAGTAGAGCTGGGTTTGCTCTTTAATTAATGTATTTTTCGGCCATCCACGCAGTTCGAAAAAATTATACAAAAGCAAATAAGCAATCACCTCCTAGATGCTCAATCAACACCCGGGATCGCTTTCAAGCGAGGTATAGAATACGTACCTACCCGTGGGCTATGCCACGGGGTCGCCTCCGTGAGGTAGGGAGGGGTAATGGGCTTGGGCTCACTCCGAGCTAGTACTCCCTACTCACACTCCTTCCCTGCGCACAAGTTAGTGCACAATAAAATATAGGTCACGTGATTGGGAATTATTTTTGGAAGATGGCTGCCTTTAACGGGTTGCACACAACATTCAGTTAATTAGGCAGATTAATTAATTTTCAAATTTGGGTTTTAATTCAAACTTAGTAGTTTCCTAAAGTAGGGAACTACTATTTCTAAATTTTCCCTCAAGTTTTGGAAACCTTCCAATTTAAATTGGTAAAATCAGGGCAAACTTCCCAAAATAGAATTGTGTTAAGATAGACTTTTTCCACTATAAAGATTTAGAAATTTTTTGAAAATTAGAAATTTCCAAAAACATATGCTAAATCGCTAAAAGATATGGGAAAATGCCTAAAATTAACAAAATTCTTATCTGAAAAGTCTCCAAAAGTAATAATTCCCAAAATACTAATCACCTAAAAAAAAAAGAATGTAAATCTAAACCTAACACTTTTTTTTTTTGTTTTTTTTTTTTTTTTCGCTCAAGGGTTGCTAAGCCCTTGAACACATATCTAAAAATAATAATAAAAGAAAAAGATGTAGAAAGTCCTAAATTATTACAAGTTGCACTCGGCCATCCGAGGCTTAAAAAAAAATAAAAATAAAAGTAACCAAGTAGAAAAGAAAGAGAAGAAGGGGATCCCAAATCCCTTGATTTTTTTCTTCTTTTTTTTCCGAAAATTTTTCTTCTTTCTTTATGCACTTCCTTCACCCGAGCGGCAACAACGCCATTTGAAACAAGGTTTTTCGGTCGTTGAAATGAATCACCCTATTTCAACACTTAAATTAATCCGAGACCTGCAAACATATGAGAAATGTATAGGGCTTGTGTCGGATGTCGAATCCTCACTCGGGGTTAGTTAGGTTAGTGCAATAAAGAAAATAAAATAAAGAAAAGATTAAAATGGTGGAGAGATGAGAAGGGTGGATTGATTTTTAAAACAAATTTTTTTTTTTAAAGAGATTATCAAGATCTACTAATGAAATAAATAACATAAATTAAAAGGCATGACATGTAAGCACAAACTAACCAACATTAAAAAATTTTATTAATTAAACCACAAGTCACTACAAACCTTTAATTAAAATTAATGCAAGAACAACCTTAAAAAAAATGCCCAATGTGACAATGTATTGCTCCCACCGGTGTAGGTGATTGCCGGAGATGTGTCCCCCTTGATGAGGTTGAGAAGCCGTGAGATGAGAGGGGACTTGAGAGATGAGAGAAAGATGAGAGAGGTGTGAGAGGTAGTGGGGTCTTGGAAGATAGACTAGATGAGGAGAGAATGGAAGTGTACGACCAACACCAAGACAATGAAGTGAAGAGAAAGGGGGTTAATTGAAGATAGCTTGGATGAGTTTTTTTTTTTGTGGAACCATGGGATATGTATATATAGGGAGAGGGATGGCTACTAAAGTTTTGGAATTTAGAAAAATAGAAAGTTTTTGAATTAATCAAGAAGAATGGAAAGTGGGAAAGTAGGAAAGTGTGGCCACTAATCTCTTAGATATTAGGGTTTTAGGGTTAGTGAAATGGGTGGCTAGGATTTATGTGAATGGAATTAGATGGCTAGGATTTGGGAATGAGATAACAAAGGTTTACTAGATTAGGGTTTTGATTAGGGGGTAACTAGGAGTGGACGGTTTTGATTTAAAGCCCTAGGGATGGATGGTATTGGAATTAGTAACTAGGAAAATATTTATGAAAATGGGAAGTTTTTGAATTAGTCAAGGGAAGGTTTTGGAAATTAGCAAGGATTTCTAATGGCTAGAATAGAAGGTTGGATACAAGGAAAGTGGGGAAAGTAGGAAATAGGAAAGTGAGGTGTAGGGATGATATGGACGATCATGGCTAAGAGTAGATTAGGGTTTTGCAAATGGAGGGTGGCGATTAGGGTTAGGATAAACTGGGTGGCTAGGATTTAATTAGGATTTTGACAAGAAAAGGTGGCTAGGGTTAGGAGAGGATTAGGGTTTAAGAGAGGTGGACGGTTAGGATTAGGAGAGAGAGATTAGGTTTTAGAGAAAATAAAAAAAAGAAAAGAAAATGATGGCAAAGGGTTTTGAACCCTGGTCTCTAACACAGTCTCCCATAGATTTTACCAACTAAGCAAGCTTTTCTCCTTTGTCTTGTATAGTGATCTTTATTACTCAAGTCCTCTTTCTTGGAAATCGAATCTTCAGCTCCCTAGGCTTCATTCTGTAATTGTGATCTCTTGGGTTAGCCCACACTTGGCCTGCATCTACTTGGTATAGCCTGTTGGCTCTTTAGTCTTCGGTAATGGGCTTTGATGCTTAACTACGGTCTCCTGTCCTTGAGAATTGTCCAGTTAGAGTTCCTGAGATAGTTAAAACACATAATGAGATTTCATCGAAATGGTTCAGTATCTAGACTTTCAAAAATGTGTTTAAACTATGCAAATATACCATTTTGATCAGAGAAGTGTGTTCTATGCAATGGAGAAAACTCTTACGTAGAAAAGTTTTAAAAATAAAAGTTTTACGTAGGAGAGTGCGATAATGCTCAAAGGATAATCGTGAAAAACAAACACTTTTAAGCGAATATCATTCTGCCTCTCCTTTCATCATAAATGAGTCCCATCTCACTCTTTGTTCATCAGTAGCCTCGAGCACAGAGAAAATCTTCTCCAATTGCATAATCCACAACTCTGCCATCAATGGATCTGTACTCCCATAGAAGGCTGGAAGACCCATTCTCCTGAAAGCTTCCACTCCATTATGTCGGGGTGGGTGAACATCAACCTACCTCTCTTGCCTAGCTTGACCAGCTGCTAACAATGCTATCTGTTGGGCCATAATTTCAGCTTGTCTCTCCATGGCTACAGCAATCGCTTCCATGGCCCGACTCACATTCCCTTGGGGAGTACCCTCTGGAGTACCCCCATCGGTCACACTGCCCCCTCCATGTCTATTGTTTCTTCCACCTCTCCTCATGCCTACAGTCCTGAGAAGAAGAAAACAATTAATTTAGGGACACACTCACATAAATGCTTAGGTCTACGCTTAACCAAAACTCAATCCTAAACAATTTTAAAATCCTAAACTTTGATGTTGCTTCCCTAAGGTTGACATCTTCCTACATTCTATACTTAATACCTTAGCCCTAAGTACTCTAACGCCTTGTGCTCTGATACCACCTCTGTAACGACCCCAAAATCCTACAAGGCTAAAATTAGGACTTTGGAATCGTCACATTACATAAACCTGCTTAAAATCCATACATACAAGGCATACTACACGAGTCTCCAAAAATGAGGATAGTAAAATTTTGATCATGAAAAGTCAAACCATCCTGTACAATAATAGTCCACACACCATAGCTCCTCATAACGAAATAGTCTAAAACATCCACCAGGTAAATAACTAAGGCAACATCAACTAGAAGTCAAAAGTCTAATACAAACTTTTCTTCCAAAAAGAAATGCTAAAACTACTCAATAGGGATAACTGTCAAAATCCCTAGCCTCTTCCTCAAGAAGCTCACCTTCTCCCTCTTCTTCGGCGTACACCTCCTCGTCCACGGCTCTTCTCCTAAACCTGAAGACAATGACAGGTCGACTGAGTTTGGAATACTCAGTGGATAAACAAACTAACAACAACATAAGATAGCATGAGCAATAACAATATCATAACTCAGTTTATCTAAGCTTACTCATAATAATTTCGCGTAAAATAGGCATAATCAGAGTGCGTAGCATATAACATGTCATAACATCATCTTGACTCGTGTACTTGTACAATTCTTATCCATGAACTTATCTTAACATATGCCTAGACTTATACATGCATGATTCATAGTATGTTTGTCCCGTCAATGCATAATTCATAGTGTTTTGTCCCAGCAACGCATAATTCATAGTGTTCGACAATGCGTAGAGTGGATGTTCGTAATGGAGGATCATTTTTTCATAGCATGACATGAGTGCGACAACGCGTAAAGTGGATATTTGTAGTGGGGGATCATTCTTTCATGGCATAATTCGTGACATATTCGTATCCAATGCATGCATGCTTGTGAGACAAGTGGACTCATGAGAATTGAATACTTACCATGCGAGTGCACGTGTGCTTGAGTGTCGTGATTGGAATTCAAATGAGTCATCCTTTAGATTTCAATCTTCCGCTAAAAAGCTCCGCTAGGTTACATCTCCCTAGTTAGAGAATTCCCAACGTGGAGGATTTTCCTCTAAGGTTTGGCCTACCTGAATACCGATCACCATACAAGTAAATAGAGCATAATTTATCATAACAACCCAATATTCATTTAACTTAATTTCTTCATAATCAAAAGCATCATACTTATATTTAGCATTCTTAGACATTTCAACAAACATGTAGAGTGCATTAATTATGGATACTTTGCCCTCTCCCATTCTTAACATTCCATCACACAATAATCCATCCACATAACCCAAACATACTCCATATCCATACATTCATCCCAATCCTCCATAGTATTTCCCTTCCTCCATTCAATCCATCCATGGTATAAATCCATTTTCATCTCTAGTAAGCTTAATCCATACATAATTAGGGAAAACAAGTCAAATTATCATTTCTATCATTCATATTAAACTAATATTCATCAAACTTCATTAATAGAGTTGAGTTAGGGAGTTTATCGACCTTAGGGGTCCTTCCCTTGGATCCAAATCGCTCACAAGATGATTTGGGGAAGCTTTGAGGACGATCTCCAAGCTTTCCTCTAAATCTTCTAACAATCTCCTTCTTCTCCAAGCAACCCCTCTCTCAAAACCCTAGGTTTTCTCCCCTATTTTGCCAAATTAGGTTAGAAATAGGTAGAGTATTTTAATATTTCGAGTAGGACCCCCTATTTATAGCCCCAAGGGTTGGGAACGAAAAGACCTAAAAGTCCTTACAAAATTCTGTCAAAAAACATGAAAGATCGATCGATCGGTGGTTATGACTGAGCGATCGGTCGCCTATCGATCGATCTGTGTTTATGATCGTGTAATCGGTCAAAAACACTCTCTGGAAAATTTTCCCATACAAAATTTTGGACCAGTCGATAGCTACCGATCGATCGCTACTCCTGACCGAGCGATCGGTGTTCTGCAGATTTTTGACCTACTCTACTATTTTGGCCATAACTTTTGACTCGTTCGTCGGATTTCGACGATTCAACTTGCGTTGGATTCGTCTTTCGAAAATGAACATTTTTGATACTTTAGAATTTCCAAAATCCACTTTATTTATGGAGCAAAAACTTCCCAAAGTTGATTGATCTACAATTCCATAAGACAAAACCTCATAAAACCCATTTTTGACTTAGCTTAGATTAAAAATATGGAAAAACATTAAACATGAACCTGGAAGAGGGTTCGAATACCTTTCTAATGATTTAAGAATCACTCAATTCTGATAAATGGTGCCAAAACTAGAGCTTCCTAAAGTTCAAGGTGTGTTATGACATCCTTCCGATTACAAGTTTAAATAAGCCTTAATCACACTATACCAATTAGGTATAAATTACATAAACATTAAAACATCATAAGGATTATAATACCCCTAATGCAATGCAATAAAAACATGAAAAAAAGATTCGGGTCTCTACAAAAATGATAGACTTGTTTGGTCTCTTGAACAAGACCCTCGAATGCGTATTGATAAGGGAGGGCACCGGTTGTGAGAGTGGTTCCGTTCCCGCATAACTGGATGGTCCTGGCATTATGCCAAAAAGCAAATAGGGCATTGTGTTCCCTTAGGTGAAAATCCCTAAAGCCCCCGGGAAGCGCTTACTTGTGTGGGTTGAGAGAGTGTTGACCGAGCTGCATGAAAATCGGTCCCATATATCACTACCTTGCATTCTTGGATTCTTTGGAGAGGATTGTGGAAATACTGGTTCAGAAATTAGTAATATTCAACATTGCACTCATTTTTATATCATTCAAATGGATTTCTCATTTATTTCAACATGTGAACTGTCAATTAAATTCCTATCCTTAAATGAATTATTTAATTGTGTATACTCATAAAGTTTTGAAACCTTATGCAACTTTAGAAATATTGTTTCTACTGAGCGTTGGCTCACCCCTTATTGTTATTTTACATATTTGAGCAAGGAGAAGATTAATTGAAAGTGAAAAGACCCTTCGGCTTGGTGTTACTATTTTGTTTTTGTACATAAAACTTTGAATATGTGCCTTTTGAACTATTGCTTATTAGCATATAAGCATTGTTATATGTATTGACTTGGAAATTATTGAATTTTGGACTATCTATGTATTTTGAGCCGATGAGGCATGGGTATTGAAAATTGATGTGGGATGAATATAATAGTATGATTGGTGCCTCTTTCATTAGTATTATGATAATAATACCACGTGATGATGCTTGATGTTTGTAGTATTAATTATAGGAAATACCAAATGTTATGACAGGAATTTTTTAAATCAAAATACAAACAGAACTCTGCCGAATTTATTTTTAATAATAATAATTTGGCCACTAAGAAAAAAATTTATTTTGAACAATAATTATTTTTACTCTAAAGATGTGATTATTCCTTTGATCATATCCTGATTAGTTTGGGTCGTGACACTCGGTGCCCAAATAGGGCAAACGACCTCGGATTTCATCGAAACGAATTCCCACTCTTTGGTTGGGTCAAAATATACGCGTTAGAAGAAACAACATTGAAATCCGAACCACAAATTTGATTTGGTGCGCGTTTGTATATTTAGGCTGAAGTATACTTTCTAAGTATGGATTTCGGGTCTCTCGATGCTCAAATCGGGCAAACGACCTTGGATTGCATCAAAACAAATACTCACACACAAGTTGGGTCTCGAAAAACTTGCGTTAAAAGAAACGACATGAAAATCCGACCCCTGGTTTGGATTTGGTGCACGTTTGAATGAGTAAGCCGAAGTATACTTTCTAAGAATGGATTCCGGGCTTCTCGGTGCCCAAATAGGGCAAACGACCTCCGAATTCATCGAAATGAATTCCCACACTTTGGTTGGGTCAAAATATACGCATTAGAAGAAAAGGCATCGAAATCCTTACGCTGATTTGGATTTGGTTCGCATTTGTATGTTTAGGCCGAAGTATACTTTCTAATAGATTTCGGGTCTCTCGATGCTCAAATTAGGCAAACGACCTCGGATTGCATCAACACGAATACTTACACACAAGTTGGGTCAAAATACATGCGTTAAAAGAAACGATACAAAAAGCCGACCCCTGGTTTGGATTTGGTGCTCGTTAGTAAGTTTAAGTCAAATTATACTTTCTAGTATGGATTTTTGGCATCTTGGGGCCCAAATTGGGCAAATTAACTCAGCATCAAAATCCAACCCCTGGTATGGATACGGTGCGCGTTTGTATGAGTAGGCCGAAGTATGCTTTCTAAGTATGGATTTCGAGCTTCTCGGTGCCCAAATAGGGTAAACGACCTCGGATTTTATCGAAACGAATTCCCTAACTTTGGTTGGGTCGAAATATACGCGATAGAAGAAATGACATCAAAATCCGAACCTTGATTTTATTTGGTGCGCGTTTGTATGTTTAGGCTGAAGTATACTTTCTAAGTATGGATTCCGGGTCTCTCGATGCTCAAATAGAGCAAACGACCTCGGATTGCATCAAAACGAATACTCAAACACAAGTTGGGTCGAAATACTTGCGTTAAAAGAAACGACATGAAAATCCGAACCCTGGTTTGGATTTGGTGCACGTTTGTAAGTTTAAGCCGAATTACACTTTCTAGGTATGGATTTTGGGCATCTCGATGCCCAAATCGGGCAAATTAACTCGGATTCCATCGAAATGAATTCTCACACTTAGGATGGGTCATAATAGATGCGTTAGAAGAACCGACTTCCAAATCCGACCCCTAGTTTCATTTGGTGCGCGTTTGTTGTTTTAGGCCTAAATATACTTTCTAAGCATGGACCTTGGTCTCTAAGTGCCCAAATCAGGCAAAGGACCTCAGATTCCATCAAAATAATTCCCACACTTTGGTTGGGTTGAAATACACGCGTTAGAAGAAACAACATCAAAATTGAACCCCAGTTTGGATTCGGGGCGCGTTTATATGTTTAGGCCGAAATATACTGCCTAAGTATGAATTTCGAGCCTCTCAGTCCCCAAATCGAGCAAACGACCTCGGATTCCATCGAAACGAATTCGCAGACTTAGATTGGGTCGAAATACATGGGTTAGAAGAAATGGGATTCAAATCCAACCCCCGATTTGGATAAGGGGGGCGTTTGTAGGTTTAAGTCGAAGTGTACATTCTGAGTATGGATTTCGGGTTTCTAGGTACTCAAATCGGGCAAACGACCTCGGATTTCATCAAAATGAATTCTCACACTTCAATTAGATCGAAAGACATGCGTTAGAGGAAACAACATCGAATTCCAACCCCGGTTTAGATTTGGAGCGCATTTGTATATTTAGGCCAAAGTTTGCTTTATACCTTTCGATGCCCAAATCGGGAAATCAGACTCGGATTCCAACGAAATAAATTCCCACACTTAGGTTGGGTCGAAATACGCGTGTTAAAATAAGTGGCATCAAAATCCAACCCCTGGTATGGATATGGTGCACGTTTGTATGAGTAAGCTGAAGTATACTTTCTAAGAATGGATTTCGGGCTTCTCGGTGCCAAAATAGGGCAAACGACCACAGATTTCATCGAAATGAATTCCCACACTGTGGTTGTGTAGAAATATACACATTAGAAGAAATGGCATCGAAATCCTAACGCTGATTTTGATTTGTTTCACGTTTGTATGTTTAGGCCGAAGTATACTTTCTAATAGATTTTGGGTCTCTCGATGCTCGAATCGGGCAAACGACCTCGGATTGCATCAAAATGAATACTCATACACAAGTTGGGTTGAAATACATACATTAAAAGAAATGACACGAAAAGCCGGCCCCTGGTTTGGATTTGGTGCGCGTTAGTAAGTTTAAGTCGAATTATACTTTCTAGGTGTGAGTTTTTGGCACCTCGGTGCCCAAATCGGGCAAATTAACATGGAATTGAAACGAATTCTAACATTAGGATGGATCGTAATAGATGCGTGAGAAGAACCGACTTCAAAATCCGACTCCCAATTTGCATTTGGTGCGGGTTTGTAGGTTAAGGCCTAAATATACTTTCTAAGTATGGACTTTGGTCTCTAGGTGCCCAATTCAGGCAAACGACCTCAGATTCCATCGAAACGAATTCCCACACTTTGGTTGGGTCGAAATACACGTGTTAGAAGAAACAACATCAAAATCGGACCTCGGTTTGGATTTGGAGCCCGTTTGTATGTTTAGGCCGAAGTATACTTTTAATTATGAATTTCGGGCCTCTCGGTGCCCAAATCGGGCAAACGACAACGGATTCCAACGAAACGAACTCCCACACTTAGATTGGGTCGAAATAGATGTGTTAGAAGAAATGACATCCAAATCCAACCCCCGATTTGGATTTGGGGCGCGTTTGTAGTTTTTGGCCGAAGTATACTTTCTAAGTATGGTTTTCGGGGCTTCTGGGTGCTCAAATCGGGCAAAAGACCTCGGATTTCATCAAAACGAATCCTCACACTTTATTTGGGTCAAAATACATGCATTAGAGGAAACAAAATCAAAATCCGACCCAGGTTTGGATTTGGTGTGCGTTTATATTTTTAGGCCGAAATTTACTTTGTAAGTATGGATTCTGGCCTTTCGGTGCCCAAATCGGTAAGGCAGACTCGGATTCCATCGAAAGTAATTCCCACACTTAGGTTGGGTCAAAGTACATGCGTTTAAAAAAAGGGCATCGAAATCCGACCCTTAGTATGGATACGGTGTGTGTTTGTATGAGTAGGCCCAAGTATGGTTTCTCTGTATGGATTTCGGGCTTCTCGGTGCCCGAATAGGCAAACGACCTCAGATTTCATCGAAACGAATTCCCTCACTTTGGTCGGGTTGAAATATACGCGATAGAAGAAATGACATCGAAATCCAAACCCCGATTTTGATTTGGTGCGCGTTTGTATGTTTAGGCTGAAGTATACTTTCTAAGTATGGATTCCGGGTCTCTTGATGCTCAAATCGGGCAAACGACCTCGGATTGCATCAAAACGAATACTCACACACAAGTTGGGTAGAAATGCTTGCGTTAAAAGAAAAGACATGAAAATCCAAACCCTGGTTTGGATTTGGTGCACCTTTGTAAGTTTAAGCCGAATTACACTTTCTAGGTATGGATTTTGGGCATCTCGGTGCCCAAATCAGGCAAACGACCTCAGATTCCATCGAAAAGAATTCCCACAAATTTGTTGGGTTGAAATACATGCGTTAGAAGAAAAGACATCAAAATCGGACCCCGGTTTGGATTCGGGGCGCATTGGTATGTTTAGGACGAAGTATACTGTCTAAGTATGAATATCGAGCCTCTCGGTCCCCAAATCGGGTAAACGACCTCGGATTCCATCGAAATGAATTCCCTGACTTAGATCTGGTTGAAATACATGGGTTAGAAGAAACAGCATCCAAATCCGATCCCCGAGTTAGATTTGCGGCACTTTTGTAGGTTTAGGCCGAAGTGTACATTCTGAGTATGGATTTCGGGCTTCTAGGTGCTCAAATCAGGCAAACAACCTCGGATTTCATCAAAATGAATTCTCACACTTAAGTTGGATCAAAAGAGACACGTTAGAGGAGGCAACTTTGAAATCCGACCTCGGTTTGGATTTGGTGCGCATTTGTATATTTAGGCCGAAGTTTACTTTGTGAGCATGTATTGCGGGCCTTTCGATGCCCAAATCGGGAAATCGGACTCAGAATCCAATGAATAAATTTCCACACTTAGGTTGGGTCGAAATATACGCATTAAAATAAATGGCATCAAATTCTGACCCCTGGTATGGATACGGTGTGCATTTCTATGAGTAAGTAAGAATGGATTCCGGGCTTCTTGGTGCCCAAATAGGGCAAACGACCTCGGATTTCATCGAAACGAATTCCCACACTTTGGTTGGGTTGGAATATACGCGTTAGAAGAAACAACATCGAAATCTGAACCCCAATTTTGATTTGGTGCGTGTTTGTATGTTTAGACTGAAGTATACTTTCTAAGTTTGGATTTCGGGTCTCTCGATGCTCAAATCAGGCAAACAACCTCGGATTGCATCAAAATGAATACTCACACACAAGTTGGGTCAAAATATTTGCGTTAAAAGAAACGACAAGAAAATCTGACCCCTAGTTTGGATTTGGTGCGTGTTTGTATGAGTAAGCCGAAGTATACTTTCTAAGAATGGATTTGAGGCTTCTCGGTAGGGCTGTCAATGGACCGGATCATGATCGGAATCCGATCTGATTAGCCGGACTTTGGACCCTATATGTGATCCGTCGGATTGGATTCGGATCGGATCGGTGGAATCCGATTATAATCGGATCGGATCTAGATATAGGGTGATCCGATCCGATTAAAATCCAATCCGATAATAATAATAATTTTTAATTATTTTAAATATATTATTTAGATTTTCTATGTATAAAATATTAGTTTTTTAAAAAATTAACATTAATTAGTATTAATTAAGGTATTATTAGATTTTTTATTATTAAAATAGATTTTTTTAAAAAAAAATAACCTTACTCAGATCGGATCGGATCGGATTCGGATCGGTTACTTCATGATCCGACGGATCTCGGATCGGATTCGGATCAGTCCGATTCTTAATCGGATCGGATTCGGATCTAGGCAGATCCGGTCCGAATCCGATCCGTTGACAGCCCTACTTCTCGGTGCCCAAATAGGGCAAACGACGTCGGATTTCATCAAAATGAATTCCCACACTTTGGTTGGGTCGAAATATACACATTAGAAGAAACGGCATCGAAATCTTAATGCTCATTTCGATTTGGTTCGTGTTTGTATGTTAGGCCGAAGTATACTTTCTGATAGATTTCGATTCTCTCGATGCTCAAATCGGGCAAACAACCTCGGATTGCATCAAAATGAATACTCACACACAAGTTGGGTTGAAATACATGCGTTAAAAGAAACAACACGTAAAGCCGACCCCTGGTTTGGATTTGGTGCACGTTAGTAAGTTTAAGTCGAATGATACTTTCTAGGTATGTATTTTTGGCATCTCGATGCCCAAATTGGGCAGATTAACTCGGAATCGAAATGAATTCTAACATTAGGATGGGTCCTAATAGACGCGTTAGAAGAACCGACTTCAAAATCTGACTCCCAGTTTGGATTTGGTGCGGGTTTGTAGGTTTTGACCTAAATATACTTTCTAAGTATGGACTTTGGTCTCTAGGTGCCCAAATCAGGCAAACGACCTCGGATTCCATCGAAACGAATTCCCACACTTTGGTTATGGTCGAAATACATGCTTAGAAGAAACAACATCAAAATCTTACTCCGGTTTGGTTTAGGAGCGCGTTTGTATGTTCAGGCCGAAGTATACATTTAATTATGAATTTTGGGCCTCTCGGTGCCCAAATCGGGCAAACAACATCGGATTCCAATGAAAAAAACTCCCACACTTAGATTGGGTCGAAATAGATGTGTTCGAAGAAACGACATCCAAATCCGACCCCTGATTTGAATTTGGGGCGCGTTTGTAGGATTTGGCCGAAGTATACTTTCTCAGTATGGTTTTCGGGCTTCTGGGAGGTCAAATCGGGCAAACGACCTTGGATTTCATCAAAACGAATTCTCACACTTAATTTGGGTCAAAATATATGCATTCGAGGAAACAACATCGAAATTCGACCCAGGTTTAGATTTGGTCTGCGTTTCTATGTTTGGGCCGAAGTTTACTTTGTCTGGATTGCGGCCTTTCGGTGCCCAAATCGGGAAGGCAGACTCGAATTCCATTGAAACGAATTCCCAAACTTAGGTTGGGTTGAAATACATGCATCAAAATAAATGGCATCGACATCCCACGCCTGGTTTGGATATGGTGCGCATTTGTATGAGTAGGCTGAAGTATGCTTTCTAAGTATGGATTTCGGGCTTCTCGGTGCCCAAATAGGGCAAACGACCTCAGATTTCATCAAAACGAATTCCCTGACTTTGGTTGCGTCAAAATATACGCGTTAGAAGAAATGACATTGAAATCCGAACCCCGATTTTGATTTGGTGTGCGTTTATATGTTTAAGCTGAAGTATGCTTTCTAAGTATGGATTTCGGGTCTCTCGATGCTCAAATTGGGCAAACGACCTCGGATTGCATCAAAACGAATACTCACACACAAGTTGGGTCAAAATACTTGCATTAAAAGAAACGACATGAAAGTCCAAACCCTAGTTTGGATTTGGTGCACGTTTGTAAGTTTAAGCCAAATTACACTTTCTAGGTATGGATTTTGGGCATCTCGGTGCCCAAATCGGGCAAATTAACTCGGATTCCATCGAAATGAATTCTCACATTTAGGATGGGTTGTAATAGACGCGTTAGAAGAACCGACTTCCAAATCCGACCCCTAGTTTGGATTGGTGCGCGTTTGTGGTTTTTGGCCTAAATGTACTTTCTAAGTATGAACTTTGGTCTCTAGGTGCCCAAATTAGGCAAACGACTTCAAATTCCATCGAAATGAATTCCCACACTTTGGTTGGGTTGAAATACACACGTTAGAAGAAACGACATCAAAATCGGACCCCGGTTTGGATTCGGGTTGCGTTTGTATGTTTAGGCCGAAGTATACTGTCTAAGTATGAATTTCAAGCCTCTCGGTCCCCAAATCGGGCAAATGACCCCAGATTCTATCGAAACGAATTCCCAGACTTAGATTGGGTCGAAATACACGGGTTAGAAGAAACGGCATCCAAATCCGACCCCTGATTTGGATATGGGGCGTGTTTGTAGGTTTAGGCCGAAGTGTACATTCTGAGTATGGATTTCGGGCTTCTAGGTGCTCAAATCGGGCAAACGACCTCGGATTTCATCAAAATGAATTCTCACACTTCACTTAGATAGAAAGACACGTGTTAGAGGAAACAACATCGAAATCCGACCCCGGTTTGGATTTGGTGCGCATTTGTATATTTAGGCCGAAGTTTACTTTATAAGTATGTATTGCGGGCCTTTTTTTTTTTTTGGAGGGCAAGCTGGGGTTAGGCGGACCCCGACCAGATAAAATAAATAGGCGAAAATTACAATCTAAGGAATTTGCAACCCGATCTGTCCTTAAACAATAGGGAGGACAGATCAGGGGAAAATCCCTTGGTAAGAGAATAATAGAACAATTTAGATTACAAAATTTCGCTAAGAAGTCTGCTCCTGCATTACTTTCCCTCTAGATGTGATGAGCGGAATGAGAGTTAAATCTGGACAGCTTTTGAATGCGTCTAGTGACTAAATTTTGAAGATACCATGGTGGATCGCTAGTAGACTGAAGGTAGCGAGTAGCCTGTAATGAATCTGAGTCGATGGAGATGTGCTGGATACCGTGGGTGAGCGCTAGATCAATACCTCTTTCTATAGCCATGATTTCCAACTTTAAGATGTCTGTTTCTGCCACACTTGCCGCGAAAGCTAGAAGCGGATATCCATTGCAATCTCGAATAAGACCTCCGAAGCCCTCTGCTCCATTTCGAATGGAACCATCACTATTGAGAACCCAATGATTCGGAGGGAGCGGAGACCACTTGCACCAGATTTCAGATTTCTTGTGGAGCTTCGAGTTTATCTGCCATGAAAGGAGGAATTCCCTATTTGAAGCAGAGTCTTCCACTAGCACATTTAAGGCCTCAGTCTTAAGCCTGGTGTCAGCGGTAATTAGGCCAATTAGAGAGTCCACCGGCTTGAATGAATTAGAAAAAATGCGGTTATTTCGTTCACTCCAAATGCGATATATAGTAGCGCTGAAAGCAATTCTCTTGACGTTTTGAAGAAGTTGCATACCATGAAATTCTTTGGCAGCCCATTCCACTTCACGATTCCAAGGAAGAATCTGCCTGGAAGAGTAACGACAGAGGCTAAGAATTGATCTCCATATTTGGGATGTGAATTGACATTCAAAAAAAAAATGTTGGAGACTCTCAGAGGAAGTCCAACAGAAAATGTATCGGGAGTGAGTGATGATATTTAGGGAGAGAAGTCGATCCTGCGTTTGAAGTTTGTTGGACATGGCTAGCCACAAAATAAAAGAATGTCTTGGAATGTATTGGCCCGACCATGCCAGACTCCACCAAGACATAAGAGGATTGCGCACTCTGATGCTATCCCAGGCAGATTTGAGGGGGTATTGACCTTTGGGGTTGGGCTTCCAAATTACTCGATCAGAAGGTAAGGAAGCATTGATATCCACCAGTTGAAGTTCATTCCAAACTGATAACAGATCTGCAGAAATCGCTGGGGGAGGATTCCAGGTAAAATTGGATATAATAGATCCCACCAAAGCATCGCGCGAAAGACTTGAGTCGTATTGTAGTCGATCTCCAAATTGCTCAGATAAAATGCCCATTGGATGCCACGGATCATTCTAGAGAGAGGTCTTATGGAATGAGTGATTAAGTTTTTTGCAACTTCGCGAGATTGAAGAATCTTCCGCCAACTCCAAGAGTAATCTGTGGGAATTGTCATAGTCCAGAAGAATTTGTTGCGAATGAGTTTCTTGGAGCACCATCTTACCCATAGATTGTCCGAATGAGATGCTATTGCCCAAACTTGTCGCAAAATACCAGATTTATTCCAGTCTGAAAGCTTACGAAGGCCTAGTCCTCCTTCTTGTTTTGGGCAGCAAACAGATGACCAAGCTATGGGGTGAATTTTGTTTCGGAGATCACTGCAAGACCATAGGAAGCGGCAACATATTTGTTCTATTTGCTTGGAGATTGATTTGGGAAGGATAAGAAGTTTGGTCCAGTAAATATGCAAACTATTCAGGACTGATTTGATAAGTTCCACCCGACCAGCATAAGATAAGAAGATAGCCTTCCAGTTTTGAACTTTGCTAAGAATTCGATCAAGCAATGGTTGACAAGCAGATGCAGAGAGGCGTCCGAAAATTAGAGGCATTCCCAAGTATTTGACAGGCAGACTTCCTATTCTGAAATGCAAGAGGCACTTGAAAGCTGATTGAACCGATAGAGCTGTCCCCGCAAAAAACATTTGGCTCTTTTGTGGATTTGGTCGAAGCCCTGATATAGAGGAGAAATTTGTGAGGGCTCTGCCAAGTTCAGTGGCTGATTGTTGGTCTGCTTTGAGAAAAACAAATAAATCGTCAGCAAAACTAATGTGGGAGATGAGAGGATTATCACACCTCGGATGCAATGAAATGTGACCCAAGCCAACCGCATGGTTGAGAAGAGAAGAGAATCCCTCCATAGCAATCACAAACAAAAAGGGGGAGAGAGGGTCACCCTGTCGCAAACCACGTGAGCTGCTGAAATAACCTTGTAGAGAGCCATTTATAACAACTGAAAAGCGGGGCGAAGTGAAGCAAGGAATCAACCATTGGATAAAGCTTTCTGGAAATCTCATCTTCCGCAATATTAAGATCAGATAGTCCCATCTAACCGTATCAAAGGCCTTCATGAGGTCGATCTTGATGGTACATCGAGGAGAACCTTTGTCCCGATGATAATTCCTGACAAGCTCATGAGTTAGGAGGATACTGTCGGTAATATTTCTCCCTTTGATAAAAGCAGATTGACTTTCACTAATAAGACGAGGTAGAACAAGCTTGAGACGAGATGCTAAGATCTTGGAAATGCATTTGTAGATGGTGTTACAAAGAGAGATAGGGCGATAATCAGAGAAGGAGTTTGGTCTAGCCACTTTGGGAATTAAAGAGATGAGAGTGGAGTTCATCTCTGTAAGCAACTTAGAGGATCTGAAAAAATTCTGAACTGCCCTAACAACATCTCTTTCAACAATATCCCAGCAGCTCTTGAAAAAATGGGCATTGAATCCATTAGGCCTAGGGGATTTCTCATCGTGGCAGTCAAAAAAGGCCCATTTGATCTCTGCAGGTGTGATGGGAGCCGTTAGCAAAGAATGGTCTAGTGGGTCGACAGTGCGAAAGCTGGGTATGTCCTCAGGGCCAATAACATCTTCATCATGAGGTCTAGATAACAGTCTTTCGATGCCCAAATCAGGAAATCGGACTCGGATTCTAACGAAATAAATTCCCACACTTAGTTTGGGTCGAAATACATGTGTTAAAATAAATGGCATCAAAATCCGACCCCTGGCATGGATATGGTGCGCGTTTGTATGAGTAAGCCGAAGTATATTTTCTAAGAATGGATTTCGGGCTTCTCGGTGCCCAAATAGGGCAAACGACTACGGATTTCATCGAAATTAATTCCCACACTGTGTTTGGGTTGAAATATACACATTAGAAGAAACGGTATCGAAATCCTAACGCTGATTTGGATTTGGTTCGCGTTTGTATATTTAGGCCGAAGTATACTTTCTAAGTATGGATTTCGGGTCTCTCGATGCTCAAATTGGGCAAATGACCTAAGGTTGCATCAAAACTACTACTCACACACAAGTTGAGTTGAAATACTTGCGTTAAAAGAAACGACATGAAAATCCGAACCCTGGTTTGGAATTGATGCTCGTTTGTAAGTTTAAGCCAAATTACACTTTCTAGGTATGGATTTTGGGCATCTCGGTGCCTAAATTGGGCAAATTAACTCGGATTCCATCGAAATGAATTCTCACACTTAGGATGGGTTGTAATAGACGCGTTAGAAGAACTGACTTCCAAATCCGACCCCTAGTTTGGATTTGGTGCGCGTTTGTTGTTTTTGGCCTAAATGTACTTTCTAAGTATAGACTTTGGTCTCTAGGTGCGTAAATTAGGCAAACGACCTCAGATTCCATTGAAATGAATTCCCACACTTTGGTTGGGTTGAAATACACGCGTTAGAAGAAACTACGTCAAAATCGGACCCCGGTTTGGATTCGGGTTGCGTTTGTATGTTTAGGCCGAAGTATACTATCTAAGTATGAATTTCAAGCCTCTCGGTCCCCAAATCGGGCAAACGACCCCGGATTCCATCGAAACGAATTCCCAAACTTAGATTGGGTCGAAATACATGGGTTAGAAGAAACAGGATCCAAATCCGACCCCCAATTTGGATATGGGGCGCGTTTGTAGGTTTAGGCCGAAGTGTACATTCTGAGTATGGATTTCGGGCTTCTACGTGCTCAAATCGGGCAAACGACCTCGGATTTCATCAAAATGAATTCTCACACTTCACTTAGATCAAAAGACACATGTTAGAGGAAGCAACATCGAAATCCTACCCCGGTTTGGATTTTGTGCGCATTTGTATATTTAGGCCAAAGTTTACTTTATAAGTATGTATTGCGGGCCTTTCGATGCCCAAATCAGGAAATCGGACTCGGATTCTAACGAAATAAATTCCCACACTTAGTTTGGGTCGAAATACACGCGTTAAAATAAATTGCATCAAAATCCGACCCCTGGCATGGATATGGTGCGCGTTTGTATGAGTAAGCCGAAGTATACTTTCTAAGAATGGATTTCGGGCTTCTCGGTGCCCAAATAGGGCAAACGACCACGGATTTCATCGAAATGAATTCCCACACTGTGTTTGGGTTGAAATATAAACATTAGAAGAAACGGTATCGAAATGCTAACGCTGATTTGGATTTGGTTCGCGTATGTATGTTTAGGCCAAAGTGTACTTTCTAAGTATGGATTTCAGGTCTCTCGATGTTCAAATTGGGCAAATGACCTAAGATTGCATCAAAACTACTACTCACGCACAAGTTGAGTCGAAATACTTGCGTTAAAAGAAACGACATGAAAATCCGAACCTTGGTTTGGAATTGATGCGCGTTTGTAAGTTTAAGCCGAATTACACTTTCTAGGTATGGATTTTGGGCAGCTCGGTGCCCAAATCGGGCAAATTAACTCGGTTTCCATCGAATTAATTCTCACACTTAGGATGTCGCGCCCCAAAACCCACCCTAGAAGTTAGAGTGAATCTTGGACGACTAATCATGACTTGCTTGACAAACCATCCTGTAAAACCCACAGAGCATATACAATAGGGGATAAAAACAGCGGAAACAAACTCTAACATAGTACAGCGGAAGTCTATCAAACCTCTATGTATATACATACATGATCCAAGTTTGATACCAAAGAAATCAAGACAAAGAATGTGCGGACATGCCCGCCAAAATACATAAATCAAACTCTCAGCTCACCCACTGCTATTCACTCAGAATCTACTACCATGTTATAGTAACCCTCGACCGGAGGTTCCTCCAAAGGTTCCTCGACGTACTCCTCCTCCACCCAAGGGCTCGGAGCACAGACATCAAATGGAGCAGTAGCTCCCTCAGAACCTGCCGACATAAGAAGTACGGCTGAGCATGGAATACTCAGCGTGTACCAGATGCTAATCAACAGTCATAGTACAGCAACAATGATATATATATAAAGCAGGAAGCAATTTGCATATATAAAATAGGAACAATTCATATCATACAAGAAGGTAAAGCAGTTCATAATCATGCTTGCATTAATAAAAACCGATAAAACCCTTGAAAACTTGTGCACTTGACTTAACTTAAAGCACCCTTTTCGTGATTGAAAACTTGTCTATTGTGTCATGCGTGTCATGCCATGCATTAATCTTGTTCTTGCCCAAAAGTGAGGTAAAACATATCGTTGGATATGTCCCACCTCTAATTCTCGTTCTTGAAAACCTCGGTAAATTCATGTCATGCATGTCATGCTCGTGGAAGCGTGTACATACTTGCATCTAAATTTCAATGACATTTGGAGAGTTAACAATACATAGAACATCAATCAATTGAGCAATTCCATATTCATGTAATTTAGGGAAAACAAGAAGGCACACTATCATAGGTCCTAGCAATTTCTGTAATTAATTAAGCATGCATTTCCTTAGTTTACAATTTATTATTTGTTAAGCCTATCACATGCTTTTCTAGGTGGGTTCATATTCATAACATACTTGTATGTTTATTATTGGTACAATGCCCTTCCCCATTTCATTCATCACATCATCCACACGGCATCCATTCGCCAACATCCATCTCCATTCACCATTCACACAACCCATCTCATAACACATATATAGATGAAGGAAAAATAAAGGATAATAGGAATAAGGGAGGAAAATAAAGAACTATCACTAGGAGGGTAGCAAAAGGTACCGACCTTGACAAATGAGGGAAAGAATCCCCTTCCAAAACGTCCGTGAGTTATTGCCCTAGCTTGGGGAAAGTGCTCCTTGCGAGCTTGAACCGGAATCTTGAAGTAATCCAAGCTTGAGGTGATCTAGGGTTCACAAACCCTTTGATTTCTTCTCAAAAAAATCAAACCCTAGGCTTAGAAATCTCCTTCTCTTCTCGCTTCCTCTCTAATATCTTCTAAGTGGGGTAAATGAGCCCTAAAGGATCGGGCAAATCTTAATAGGACAGAGTGAAACGCCCTTACTAAAATTTCTGTAAACACACGAGTACCGAGCGATCGGTGTTCTTGATCGAGCGACCGGTCAAAAACATGCTCTCTGGAAAATTTACCCATACAAAAAAGTGCACCAGTCGATAGCCTCCGATCGATCGGTTTTGGACCAATCGATCGCTCAATGGACCGAGCGAACGGTGGTCTGTAGGTCCAAACTGTTTTGGCCATATCTTTTAACTCATTCGTCGGATTTTGACGATTCAACTTGCGTTGGGTTCGTACTTCGAAAAGGAACATTTTTGATATTTCAGAATTTTCAATTTCTTCCTTATTTATTAATTGTACTATATTAAAGGCAAAATGGCTACGAAAATGCTAAGCATTAAGCATGGAAAGTCCGGGGCTCTACATAGGATGGATCATAATAGCCGAGTTAGAAGAACCGACTTCAAAATCTGACCACTAGTTTTGATTTGGTGTGCGTTTGTTGTTTTAGGCCTAAATATACTTTGTAAGGACTTTGGTCTCTAGGGCCCAAATAAGGCAAACGACCTCAGATTCCAGTGAAACGAATTCCCACACTTTGGTTGGGTTGAAATACATGGGTTAGAAGAAATGGCATCCAAATCCGACCCCCAATTTGGATTTGGGGCGCGTTTGTAGGTTTAGGCTGAAGTGTACATTCTGAGTCTGGATTTCGGGCTTCTAGGTGCTCAAATCGGGCAAACGACCTCAGATTTCATCAAAATGAATTCTCACACTTAATTTGGGTCAAAATACACCCATTAGAGGAAAAAACACCAAAATCCAACCCGGGTTTGGATTTGGAGTGCGTTTCTATTTTTAGGCCGAAGTTTACTTTGTAAGTATGGATTCCGGCCTTTCGGTGCCTAAATTGGGAAGGCAGACTCAGATTCCATCGAAACGAATTCCCAAACATGGGTTGGGTCGAAATACATGGGTTAAAATAAATGGCATCGAAATCCGACCCCTGGTATGGATATGGTGCTTGTTTGTATGAGTAAGCTGAAGTATACTTTCTAAGAATGGATTCGGGTTTCTCGGTGCCAAAACAGGGCAAACGACCTCGGATTTCATCGAAATGAATTCCCACACTTAGGTTGGGTCGAAATACATGCATCAAAATAAATGGCATCGACATCCCACGCCTGGTTTGGATATGGTGCGCATTTGTATGAGTAGGCTGAAGTATGCTTTCTAAGTATGGATTTCGGGTCTCTCGATGCTCAAATCGGATTGCATCAAAACAAATACTCACACACAAGTTGGGTTGAAATACTTGCGTTAAAAGAAACAACATGAAAATCCAACCCCTGTTTTGGATTTGGTACGCGTTTGTATGAGTAAGCTGAAGCGTACTTTCTAAGAATGGATTTCGGGCTTCTCGGTGCCCAAATAGGGCAAATGACCTTGGATTTCATCAAAATAAATTCCCATCCTTTGGTTGGGTCAAAATATACGCATTAGAAGAAACGGCATCGAAATCCTAAAGCTGATTTGGATTTGGTTCGCGTTTGTATGCTTAGGCCGAAGTATACTTTCTGATAGATTTCGGGTCTCTCGATGCTCATATCGGGTAAACGACCTAGGATTGCATCAAAATGAATACTCACACACAAGTTGGATTGAAATACATGCGTTAAAAGAAACGACAGAAAAACCGACCCCCGATTTGGATTTGGGGCGCGTTTGTAGGTTTTGGCCGAAGTATAATTTCTAAGTATGGTTTCCGGGCTTCTGGGTGCTCAAACGCATTTTGAAATTTTGAATTGGAAGTTTGCCTGTCAAATACCTTGGCATGCCCCTTATTTCTGGTCATCTATCTGCTGCTGTTTGTCGACCGCTGCTCGATAGGATTCTCAACAAGATTCAAAATTGGAAAGCTAACTTCCTCTCCTATGCAGGGCGACTGGAGCTCATTAAATCTACCTTGAACAACATGCATATCTACTGGACCAAGTTGCTCATTCTCCCCAAATCTGTAGCCAAGAAAATTGAACAAATCTGCTGCAAATTTCTTTGGTCTGGCTGTGATCTTCGACACAAAATTCATCCTATCTCCTGGTCTACTATCTGCAGGCCGAAGAATGAAGGTGGCCTAGGCATTCGTAAACTTACGGACTGAAATCAAGCAGGTATTATTCGCCAAGTATGGGCTATTGCTTCCCACACCGATAGCTTATGGGTGTAGTGGTGTTACAAGAAACTTATCAGACACAATTTTTTCTGGACAATGAAAATTCCCGTTGAATGTTCTTGGAGCTGGCGGAAAATTCTTCAATCAAGAGATCTGGCCAAAGAACATATTACTCATTCCATAGCTGATGGATCCAGAACTTCCCTCTGGCATGATCCCTGGCATTCACTGGGCATTCTCTTTGAGCAATTCGGTGAGCGCCTTCAATATGATTCGGGTCTTCCAAGAGATGCTACAGTTGCCTCTATCATCTCTGACTCTTCCTGGAATCTGCCACCTGCAGTTTCAGCAGATCTCTCAACAGTTTGGAATGCTCTTCAACAGACGGATATCAATTCTTCCTTACCAGCTGATCGTGTGATTTGGAAACTTAATAGCAAAGGATCTTACTCTCTCAAGTCAGCCTGGAATAGCCTTCGCTGGAATCAGCCCTCTGTTCCTTGGTGGAGCCTTGTTTGGTCTGGTAAGTTTATTCCCCGTCACTCCTTTATCTCCTGGCTTGCCATATCCAACAAACTTCTTACTCAAGACCACCTCCTATCCCTCAATATCATCACCCATTCCCGTTGTATTTTCTGTTGGGCATCTTCTGAAAGCACCCAACACTTATTTTTTGAATGCCTCTTCACTAACCAAATTTGGAAAACCATCCTTCGCCTTTGTCGCTACTCTTCCTGACAAATTTTTCCTTAGAACAACGAGATTGATTGGGCTGCTACAGCTTTTCATGGTCGGCAACTTATCCAAAACATCAAGAGAATAGCCTTCAGTGCTACTATATACCACATATGGAGTGAAAGAAACAATCAAATCTTCTCCAACACCTTCAAGCCCGTGGACTACATCACTGCCTCCATAATTACAGATATCAGGCTCAAGATTGAGGCCTTAAATGCTCAAGTGGAAGACACGGCCTGTAGAGCCCCAGACTTTTTTATGCTTAATACATGGCACTTTTGTTGCCATTTTGCCTTTAAAGAGGTATAATTAATAAATAAGAAAGAAATTGGAAATTCCGAAATGTCAGAAATATTCCTTTTCGAAGTACGAACCCAACGCAAGTTGAATCGTCAAAATCGGACGAACGAGTCAAAAGATATGGCCAAAACAGTCTGGACCTGAAGGCAAACGTAGCTTGGAAGGCACTAAGGACGCTGCTCGGAAGGCGCTAAGGACGTAGCTCTAGCTCTGATAACGTATACGTTGTGCATCCGTTGTGCAACAGACAACGGGTACGTTGTACAACAACAACGTGTACGTTGTACAGCTCACAACGGGTACGTTGTACAGCAACACGGGCACATTGTACAAAAGACAACGGACAACATGTTCAGCACTATTCACAACACAACGTGTTATTCACAATGGACAACGTGTTTGGCACTGTTCACAGCACAACGTGTTCAGCACTATTCACAGCACAACGTGTTTGGCACTGTTCACAGCACATCGAGCTCAGCACTATGCACAACACAACGTGACAACGTGTTCAGCACAACGTGTTTGGCACTGTTCACAGCACAACGTGTTCAGCACTGTTTACAGCACAACGTGTTCAGCACTGTTCACAGCACAACGTGTTTGGCACTGTTCACAGCACAACGTGTTCAGCACTCGTGTTTTCGCAGAGATTTCAGTAAGGGTATTATGGTCTTTTGGTCGGTTCACTCTTACCTTAAGAGTTTAACCCGAGCCTTTAGGGCATCATTCAACACTTAGAGAGTTTGAGAGAATAGGAGAAAGGGGAGAAGGCGATTCCAACCTAGGGTTTCCATTTTGGAGAGAAATCAAAGGGGTTTTGAGACCCTAGATCACTTCAAGTCCGGTTTTTCTTCAAGATCAAGGCACAAGCTCGTGAGGAGCATCTCTTCAAGCTAGGGCAGCAACTCACGGTCGTTTTTGGAAGGGGGTTTCTTCCTCACTTGATCAAGGTCGGTACTTCTTACTACCCTCCTAGTTATATCTTCCCTTTTTCCTTTGTTTCTCCTTGTTTTCCTTCACTTATACATGTGTCATGAGATTGGTGGTATGAATGGTGAATGGAGATGGATGTTGGCGAATGGATGTCGTGTGGATGATGTGATGAACGAATGGGAAAGGGCATTATACTAATAATGAACATACAAGTGTGATGTGAGCATAACCCACCTAGAAAAGCATGATCTAGGCTTAAGTGAATAATGAACACACCCCATGTTTGATGAAATGCCAAGGTGAACAAAATAAATGATAAATTAAGGGAACCCATGCTTAATTGCTTTTGAAATTTGTTAGGGTTCATGATAGTGTGTTTCTTACATTTCTTAAAATGTGTAGATTATTACTCACTTAAATTGTTATATGCTACGCTTTGTGAATTTCCCCAAATTGCCATATTTAATTCCAAATGCAAGTATGTACACGATCTCACGAGCACGCATGAAATAACGTGATTTACCGATGTTTTAAGTATTGGGACGTAGAGGTGGGGCATATCCTAAGATATGTTTTACTTCGCTCCTGGCAAGGACAAGTCAATCATGCATTATCATAAGAAGGGTCTCCCTTCCCTCGCAAGTACATACATATCATAAGAAGGGTTTCCCTTCCCTCGCAAGTACATCTCACAAGGACATCTCACAAGTGAAAGGACATGACATGAGCATTTAGGAAGAAGGGTCTCCCTTCCCTCACAAGTAGTTTACTTTTCCAAGCATGATACAAGCAAACATGACACGGCATGACAAGCATGGGAATTTAGGAAGAAGGGTCTCCCTTCCCTCACAAGTAGTTTACTTTTCCAAGCAAGCATGACATGGCATGACACACATGACACGCATGATCCGATAAGATAAGACAAACATGACAAGTTTTGAAGCACGGAAATGGTATTTTCAAGTCAAGTCAAGTGCACAATGTTTTCAAGAGGTTTTATCGGCTTTCTACGAAATACAAGCATGATTATAAATTGCCTTACTTCCTTGTATGATATAAATTGTTCCTGTTCTATATATGCAACTTGCTTCCTACTTTGTGTATGCTATCTGTACACTATGACTGTTGGTTAGTATTTAGTACCCGCTGAGTATTCCATGCTCAGCCATACTTCTTATGTCGGCAGGTTCTGAGGGAGCTGCTGCCCCATTTGATGTTTGTGCTCCTGGTCCATGGGTGGAAGAGGAGTACGTCGAGGAGCCTTTTGAGGAACCTCCCGTAGAGGGTTATCAGTAGGTGGTGTTAGATTCTGAGTGGATTAGCTGTGGGTGAGCATGAGTGATTTTATCCATGTATTTTGGCGGGTCTGTCCGCACTTTCTTTGTTTTGATTTCTTTGTATTAAACTTGGATTCGTATATACATAGAGGTTTGTTTAGACTTCCGCTGTGCTATGTTAGAGTATGTTTCCACTGCTTATATCCTCTATTGTATATGCTCTGTGGGTTTTTACAGGTTGGTTTGTCAAGCAAGTCATGTAAGCCATGATTAGTCGTCCAAAGTTCACTCTAACTCCTAGGGTGGGTTTTGGGTCGTGACACGGCCTCAACTAGAGAATTCCTTAATGCTTGGCAGATTACTGTTGGTTTCTTTCTTAAACCGCAGAGATGGTGCTCATGGTCCCCGCCTCCTCTAGGCTTCTGGGTTCTAAATAGTGATGGCTCAATTAGAAATGGTGCAGCGGGTTTCGGTGGCATTCTGCATGATTGCAATGGTCATCCTCTTCTAGCTTTCGCGGAAGGAGTGGAGGGAACTGATATCCTACAGCTGGAAATCCTAGCCATTGAAAGAGGCATTGATCTAGCTACGGCCCAAGGTATTCAGCACCTCCATATTAATACAGACTCGTTGCAAGCCTCTCAGTTACTGAACGCTTCTAATGATCCTCCTTGGTACTTGGCGAATTTAGTTATGAGATGTATTCTCAAGCTATCCCACTTTTCAGCATTTTCTATTCATCATATTTGGTGGGAAAGTAACTCGGCAGCTGATTTTCTAGCCAAATTTTGTATTCTCAATAGCTCTATTGTTCTTTTGCCAAGGGAGTTTCCCTCTGCACTTTTATCCATTTTGGAAAAGGACAGATCGGGTTGTAATTACCTTAGATTGTAATCCCTTTTCTTTTTTAATTTATATATCTGGTCGGGGTCTGCCTAACCCCAGCTTACCTTCCGAAAAAAAAAAAAAATCAAAATCTGACCCGGGTTTGGATTTGGTGCGTGTTTCTATGTTTAGGCCAAAGTTTACTTTGTAAGTATGGATTCCGGCCTTTCGGTGCCCAAATCGGGAAGGCAGACTCGGATTCCATCGAAACGAATTCCCACACTTAGGTTGGGTCAAAATACACGCGTTAAAATAAATGGTATCGAAATCCGACCCCTAGTATGGATATGGGGCGCATTTGTATGAGTAGGCCGAAGTATGCTTTCAAAGTATGATTTTTGGGCTTCTCGGTGCCCAAATAGGGCAAACGACCTCGGATTTCATCGAAACGAATTCCCTAACTTTGGTTGGGTCGAAATATACGCGTTAGAAGAAATGACATCGAAATCAGAACCCCGATTTTGATTTGGTGCGCGTTTGTATGTTTAGGCTGAAGTATACTTTCTAAGTATGGATTTCGGGTCTCTCGATGCTTAAATCGGGCAAACGACCTCGGATTGCATCAAAACGAATACTCACACGCAAGTGGGGTCGAAATACTTGTGTTCAAAGAAATGACATGAAAATCTGAACCCTGGTTTGAATTTGGTGCGCGTTTGTATGTTTAATCCGAATTACATTTTCTAGGTATGGATTTTGGCATCTCGGTGCCCAAATCTGGAGAATTAAGTCGGATTCCATCGAAACAAATTCTCACACTTAGGATGGGTCGTAATAGACGCGTTAGAAGAACCGACTTGAAAATCCAACCCCTAGTTTGGATTTGGTTCGCATTTGTTGTTTTAGGCCTAAATATACTTTCTTAGTATGGACTTTGGTCTCTAGGTGCCCAAATCAGGCAAACGACCTCAGATTCCATCGAAACGAATTCCCAAACTTTGGTTGGGTGGAAATACATGCGTTATAAGAAAGAACATCAAAATCGGACCCCGGTTTGGATTCGGGGCGCGTTTGTAAGTTTAGGCCGAAGTATACTGTCTCAGTATGAATTTCGAGCATCTCAGTCCCCAAATTGGGCAAACGACCTCGGAATCCATCGAAACGAATTCCCAGACTTAGATTCGGTCAAAATACATGGGTTAGAAGAAACGGCATCCAAACCTGACCCCCGATTCTGATTTGGGGGGCGTTTGTTGGTTTTGGCCGAAGTGTACATTCTAAGTAAGGATTCCGGGCTTCTAGGTTCTCAAATTGGTCAAACGACCTCCGATTTCATCAAAATGAATTCTTACACTTAAGTTGGATCGAAAGACTCGCGTTAGAGGGAACAACATCGAAATCTGACCCCGGTTTGGATTTGGTGCGCATTTGTATATTTAGGCCGAAGTTTACTATGTAAGTATGTATTGCGGGCCTTTCGATGCCCAAATCGGGAAATTGGACTCGGATTCCAATGAAATAAATTCCCACAGTTAGGTTGGGTCGAAGTACACCCGTTAAAATAAACGGCATCGAAATCTGACCCCTGGTATGGATATGGTGCGCGTTTGTATCAGTAAGCCGAAGTATACTTTCTAAGAATGGATTACGGGCTTCTCGGTGCCCAAATAGGGCAAACGACCTCGAATTTCATCGAAACAAATTCCCCCACTTTGGTTGGGTCGAAATATACGCGTTAGAAGAAACAGCATCGAAATCTGAACCCTGATTTTGATTTGTTGCGCATTTGTATGTTTAGGTTGAAGTATACTTTCTAAGTATGAATTTCGGGTCTCTCAATGCTCAAATCAGGAAAACGACCTCGGATTGCATCAAAACGAATACTCACACACAAGTTGGGTTGAAATACATGCGTTAAAAGAAACGACACGAAAAGCCGACTCCTGGTTTGGATTTGGTGTGCATTATACTTTCTAGGTATGGATCATCTCAGTGCCCAAATCGGGCAAATTAACTCTGGATTCCATCGGAACGAATTCTCACACATAGGATGGGTCGTAAAAGACGCGTTAGAAGAACCGACTTCAAAATCCGACCCGTACTTTGGATTTTGTGCACGTTTGTTGTTTTAGGCCAAAATATACTTTCTAAGTATGGACTTTGGTCTCTAGGTGCCCAAATAAGGCAAACAACCTCAGATTCCCTCGAAAAGAATTCCCACACTTTGGTTAGGTTGAAATACACGCGTTAGAAGAACGACATCAAAATCACGCGTTAACAAAACAGCATCGAAATCCAACCCTTGGTATGGATATGGTGCGCGTTCGTATGTGTAAGCCGAAGTTTACTTTCTAAGAATGGATTTCGGGCTTCTCAGTGCCAAATAGGGCAAACGACCTCGGATTTCATCGACACAAATTCCCACACTTTGGTTGAGTCTAAATATACGCGTTAGGAGAAACGAAATCAAAATCCAAACCCTGATTTTGATTTGGGGTGCGTTTGTATGTTTAGCCCAAAGTATACTTTCTAAGTATGAATTTCGGGCTCTCAGTTCCCAAATCGGGTAAACGACCTCGGATTCCATCGAAATGAATTCCTAGACTTAGATTGGGTCGAAATACACGTGTTAGAAGAAACGGCATCCAAATTCGACCCCCGATTTGCAATTTTGGGGTGCGTTTTAGGTGTAGGCTGAAGTATACTTTCTAAGTATCGATTTTGGGCATCTTGGTGCCCAAATCGTGAAAATTGACTCGGATTCCATCGAAACGAATTCTCACACATAGGATGAGTCATAATAGAAGTGTTAGAAGAACCGACTTCAAAATCCGACCCCTAGTTTGGATTTGGTACGCGTTTGTTGTTTTAGGCCTAAATATACTTTCTAAGTATGGACTTTGGTCTCTAGATGCCCAAATCTGGCAAACGACATCGGATTCCATCGAAATGAATTCCCACACTTTGGTTGGGTCAAAATACACGCGTTAGAAGAAACGACATCAAAATCTGACCCCGGTTTGGTTTCGGGGCGCGTTTGTATGTTTAGGCCGAAGTTTACTTTCTAAGTATGGATTTCAGGTCTCTCGATGCTCAAATCGGGCAAACGACCTCGGATTGCATCAAAACAAATACTCACTCACAATTTGGGTCGAAATACTTGCGTTAAAAGAAACGACATGAAAATCCAACACCTGGTTTGGATTTGGTGTCCGTTTTTTAAGGTTAATCTGAATTACACTTTCTAGGTATGGATTTTGGGCATCTCCATGCCCAAATCGGGTAAATTAACTCGGATTCCATCGAAACGAATTCTCACACTTAGGATGGGTCAGAAATGACGCGTTATAAGAACCGACTTCAAAATCCGACCCCTAGTTTGGATTTGGTGCCCGTTTGTTGTTTTAGTTCTAAATATACTTTCTCAGTATGGACTTTGGTCTCTAGGTGCCCAAATCTAGGAAACGACCACGGATTCCATCGAAATGAATTCCCACACTTTGGTTTGGTCGAAATACACACGTTAGCAAAAAACGGTATCAAAATCGGACCCTGGTTTTAATTCGGGGCGCGGTTGTATGTTTAGGCCGAAGGATACTTTCTAAGTATGAATTTTGGGCCTCTCGGTTCCCAAATCGGGCAAACAACCTCGGATTCCAACAAAACAAATTCGCAGACTTAGATTGGGTCGAAATACTAATGCACACCAAGTTTAGATTTGGTTCGTGTTAGTATATTTAGGGCGAAGTTTACTTTGTATGTATGGATTGCGGGCCTTTCGATGCCTAAATCCTGAAATCGGACTCAGATTCCATCAAAATGAACTCCCACACTTAGGTTGGGTTGAAATACACGTGTTAAAATAAACGGCATTGAAATCCGACCCTTGGTAAGGATATGGTGAGCGTTTGTTTGAGTAAGCCAAAGTATACTTTCTAAGATTGAATTTCAGGCCTATCGGTGCCCAAATAGGGCAAATGACCTCGGATTTCCTCGAAACGAATTCCCACACTTTGGTTGGGTCGAAATATACACCTTAGAAGAAACAGCATTGAAATCCTAACCCTGATTTGGATTTGGTTCGCGTTTGTATGTTTAGGCTGAAGTATTCTTTCTAATAGATTTCGGTGCTCTCAATGCTCAAATCGGGAAACGACCTCAGATTGCATCAAAACGAATACTCACACACAAGTTGGGTCGAAATACATGCGTTAAAACAAACGACATGAAAAGTTGACCCCTGGTTTTGATTTGATGCGCGTTAGTAAGTTTAAGACGAATTATACTTTCAAGGTATGGATATGGTGCGCGTTTGTATGAGTAAGCCAGAGTATACTTTCTAAGAATGGATTTCGGGCTTTTCTGTGCCCAAATAGGGCAAACGGCCACAGATTTTATCGAAATGAATTCCCACACATTGGTTGGGTTGAAATATACGTGTTAGAAGAAACGACATCGAAATCCAAACCCCGATTTTGATTTGGTACGCGTTTGTACGTTTAGGCTGAAGTACACTTTCTAAGTATGAATTTCGGGCCTCTTGGTTCCCTAATCGGGCAAACGACCTCGGGTTCCGTTGAAACAAATTCCCAGACTTAGATTGGGTCTAAATACACGTGTTAGAAGAAATGGCATTCAAATCCGACCCCGATTTGGATTTGAGGCGCGTTTGTAGGGATAGGCCGAAGTACAATTTCTAAGTATGGATTTCGGGCTTCTGGGTGCTCAAATTGGGAAAACGACCTCAAATTTCATCAAAATGAATTCTCACACTTAAGTTGGGTCGAAATACACGATGAGAGGAAACAACATTGAAATCCGACCCTGGTTTGGATTTGTTGCGTGTTTCTATGTTTAGGCTGAAGTTTACTTTGTAAGTATGGATTACGGGTCTTTCGGTGCCCAAATGGGGAAGTCAGACTCGGATTCCATCGAAACGAATTCCCACACTTAGTATGGACTCGGATTCCAACCCCTAGTATGGATATGGTGTGCGTTTGTATGAGTAGGCCGAAGTATGCTTTCTAAGTATGGATTTTGGGCTTCTCAGTTCGCAAATAGGGCAAACGGCCTCGGATTTCATCGAAACGAATTCCCAAACTTTGGTTGAGTCAAAATATATGCGTTAGAAGAAACGACATCAAAATCCAAACCCCGATTTTGATTTGGGGCGCGTTTGTTTGTTTAGCCCAAAGTATACTTTCTAAGTATGAATTAGGGGCTCTCAGTTCTCAAATCTGGGAAACGACCTCAGATTCCACCGAAACGAATTCCCAAACATAGATTGGGTTGAAATACACGTGTTAGAAGAAACGACATCCAAATCCAACCCCAGATTTTGATTTGGGGTGTGTTTTAGTTGTAGGCCGAAGTATATTTTGTAAGTATGAATTTTGGGCATCTCGGTGCCCAAATAGGGCAAATTGACTCGGATTCTGTCGAAACGAGTTCTCACACTTAGGATGAGCCCTAATAGATGTGTTAGAAGAACCGACTTCAAAATTCGACCCCTAGTTTGGATTTGGTGCGCGTTTGTTGTTTTAGGCATAAATATACTTTCTAAGTATGGACTTTGGTCTCTAGGTGCCAAAATCTGGCAAACGACCTCAGATTCAAACGAAATGAATTCCCACACTTTGGTTGGGTCGAAATACATGCATTAGAAGAAACGACATCAAAATCGGAACCCGGTTTGGATTTGGGGTGCGTTTGTATGTTTTGGCCGAAGTATACTTTCAAAGTATGAATTTCGAGCCTCTCGGTTCCCAAATCGGGCAAACGACCTCGGATTCCATCAAAAAAAATTCCCAGACTTAGAGTGGGTTGAAATACACATGTTAGAAGAAATGGCATCTAAATCCGACCCCTGATTTGGATTTGGGGCGCGTTTGTAGGTGTAGGCCGAAGTATAATTTCTACGTATGGATTTCGGGTTTTTGGGTGCTCAAATTGGGCAAACGACCTCGCATTTCATCAAAATGAATTCTCGAACTTATGTTGGGTCAAAATACACGCATGAGAGGGAACAAAATCAAAATCCAACCCCGGTTTAGATTTGGTGCGCATTTCTATGTTTAGGCTGAAGTTTACTTTGTAAGTATAGATTCCAGGCCTTTTCGGTGCCCAAATGGGGAAGTCGGACTCGGATTCCATCGAAATGTATTCCCACACATAGGTTGGGTCGACATACACGTTAGAATAAATAGCATCGAAATCCGACCCCTAGTTTGGATATGGTGCGCGTTTGTTTGAGTAAGCCGAAGTTTGCTTTCTAAGTATGGATTTTGGGCTTCTCGGTGCCCAAATAGGGCAAAACGACCTCGGATTTCATCAAAACGAATTCCCACACTTAGATTGAGTCGAAATATACACGTTACAAGAAAGAACATCGAAATCCAAACCCCGATTCTGATTTGGGGTGCATTTTTATGTCTAGCCCAAAGTATACTTTCTAAGTATGAATTTCAGGCCTCTCTGTTCCCAAATCAGGGAAACGACCTCGGATTCCACCGAAACGAATTCCCAGACTTAGATTGGGTCGAAATACACTTGTTAGAAGAAATGACATCCAAATCTGACCCCTGATTTTGATTTGGGACGCGTTTAGGTGTAGGCCAAAGTATACTTTCTAAGTATGGATTTTGGGCATCTCGGTGCCCAAATCGGGGAAATTGACTCGGATTCCATCGAAACGAATTCTCACACTTCGGATGGGTCATAATAGACACGTTAGAAGAACCGACTTCAAAATCCGACCCCTAGTTTGGATTTGGTGCACGTTTGTTGTTTTTGGCCTAAATATACTTTCTAAGTATGGACTTTGGTCTCTAGGTGCCCAATCTGGCAAACGACCTCGGATTCCATCGAAATGAATTCCCACACTTTGGTTGGTCGAAATACACGCGTTAGATGAAACGAGATCAAAATCAGACCCTGGTTTGGATTCGGGGTGCGTTTGTATGTTTAGGCCGAAGTATACTTCCTAAGTATGAATTTCGGGCCTCTCGGTTCCCAAATCGGGCAAACGACCTCGGGTTCCATCGAATAAGTTCCCAGACTTTGGTTGGGTTGAAATACATGCGTTAGAAGAAACGACGTCAAAATTGGACCCTGGTTTGGATTTGGGGCACGTTTGTTTGTTTAGGGCGAAGTATACTTTTAAGTAGGAATTTCGGGTCTCTCGGTGCCCAAACGGGCAAATGACATCAGATTCCTTTGAAACGAACACCCATATTTAGATTGGGTCAAAATGCACTTGTCAAAAGAAACTACATCAAAATCCGACACCCGATTTTGATTTGGGGTGCGTTTGTAGGTTTAGGCCGAAGTATACTTTCTAAGTATAGTTTTTGGGCTTCTGGATGCTCAAATCGGGCAAACGACCTCAGATTTTATCAAAACGAATTCTCACACTTAATTTGGGTAAAAATACACACATTAGAGGAAAAAACATCAAATTCCGACCCCGGTTTAGATTTGGTGCACGTTTCTAAGTTTAGGCCGAAGTTTACTTTGTAAGTATGGATTTTAGGCCTTTCGGTGCCCAAATGGGGAAGTCGGACTCGGATTCCATCGAAACGAATTTTCACACTTAGGTTTTGTCAAAATACACATGTTAAAATAAACAGCATCGAAATCCGACCCCTGGTGTGGATATGCTGCGCGTTTGTATGTGTAGGCCGAAGTATGCTTTCTAAGTATGGATTTCAGGCTTCTTGGTGCCCAAATAGAGCAAACGACCTCGGATTTCATCGAAACGAATTCCCACACTTTGGTTGAGTCAAAATATACGCGTTAGAAGAAATGACATTGAAATCCAAACCCCAATTTTTATTTGGGGAGGGTTTGTATGTTTAGCCCGAAGTATACTTTCTAAGTATGAACTTTGGGCTTCTCGGTTCCCAAATCGGGGAAACGACCTTGGATTCCATAGAAACGAATTCCTAGACTTAGATTGGGTCAAAATACATATGTTAGAAGAAATGGCATCCATATCCGACCCCAGGTTTGGATTTGGTGCGCGTTTTTTAAGGTTAAGATGAATTACACTTTCTAGGTATAGATTTTGGGCATCTCCATACCCAAATCGGGCAAATTAACTCGGATTCCATAGAAACAAATTCACATACTTAGGATGGGTCATAATAGACATGTTAGAAGAACCGACTTCAAAATCTGACCCGTAGTTTGGATTTGGTGCGCGTTTGTTGTTTTAGGCCTAAATAAACTTTCAAAGTATGAACTTTGGTCACTAGGTGCCCAAATCTGGCAAACAATCTTGGATTCCATCGAACTGAATTCCCACACTTTGGTTGGGTCAAAATACACGCATCAGAACAAACGACATCAATTTTGGGCCTCTCGGTTCCCAAATCGGGCAAATGACCTCGGATTCCATAGAAACAAATTTCCAGACTTAGATTGAGTCGAAATACATGTGTTAGAAGAGATGGCATCCAAATCCGACCCCCGATTTGGATTTGGGGCGCGTTTGTACGTGTAGGCCGAAGTATAATTTCTAAGTATGGATTTCGGGTTTCTGAGTGCTCAAATCGGGCAAACGACCTCGGATTTCATCAAAACGAATTCTCACACTTAAGTTGGGTAAAAATACACGCATGAGAGGAAAAAAAATTAAAATCCAACCCCAGTTTGGATTTGATGCGCGATTGTATATTTAGGCTAAAGTTTACTTTGTATGTATAAATTGTGATCCTTTCGATCCCCAAATCGGGAAATCGGACTCGGATTCCAACGAAATGAATTCTCACACTTAGGTTGGTTCGAAATACATGCGTTAAAATATACAACATCGAAATACGACCTTTGGTATGGATATGGTGCGCGTTTGTATGAGCAAGCCGAAGTATACTTTCTAAGAATGGATTTCAGGCTTCTCGGTGCCCAAATAGGGCAAACGACCTCGGATTTCATTGAAACGAATTCCCACACTTTGGTTGGGTCAAAATATACACCTTAGAAGAAATGGCATCAAAATCCTAACCCTGATTTGGATTTGGTTCACGTTTGTATGTTTAGGTCGAAGTATACTTTCTAATAGATTTCGGGTCTCTCGATGCTCAAATCGGGCAAACGACCTCGGATTGCATCGAAACGAATACTCACAGACAAGTTGGGTCGAAATACATACATTAAAAGAAACGACATGAAAAGCCGACCCCTGGTTTGGATTTGGTGCGAGTTAGTAAGTTTAAAGCCGAATTATACTTTCTAGGTATGGATTTTTGGCATCTCGGTGCCCAAATCGGGCAAATTAACTCGGATTCCATCGAAACAAATTCTCACATTAGGATGGGTCGTAGTCGATACATTAGCAGAACCGACTTCAAAATCGGCTCCCAGTACCGATTTGGTGCGCGTTTGAAGGTTTAGGCCTAAATATACTTTCTAAGTATGGACTTTGGTCTCTAGGTACCCAAATCAGGCAAACGACCTCGAATTCCATCGAAATAAATTCCCAAACTTTGGTTGGGTCGAAATACGCGCGTTAGAAGAAATGACATCAAAATCGGACCCCGGTTTGGATTTAGGGCGCGTTTGTATGTTTAGGCCTAAGTAAATTTTAAAGTATGAATATCAGGCCTCTCGGTGCTTAAATCGGGCAAACGAAATCGGATTCCTTCGAAATGAACTCCCACATTTAGATTGGATTGAAATACACGTGTCAGAAGAACCGACATCCAATTCCGACACCCGATTTGGATTTGTGGCGCGTTTCTAGGTTTAGGTCGAAGTATAGTTTACGGGTTTCTGGGTGCTCAAATCGAGCAAACGACCTCGGATTTTATCAAAACGAATTCTCACACTTAATTTGGATCAAAAGACATGTGTTAGAAGAAACAACATCGAAATCTGACCCCGGTTTGGATTTGGTGCTCGTTTCTATGTTTAGGCCGAAGTTTACTTTTTAAGTATGGATTCCGGGCCTTTCGGTGGCCAAATGGGGCGCGTTTGTATGTTTTGCCCAAAGTATACTTTCTAAGTATGAATTTCGGGCCTCTCGGTTCCCAAATTGGGGGAAAGACCTCAGATTCCATCGAAACGAATTTCCAGACTGAGATTGGGTCGAAATACACGTGTTAGAAGAAACGGCATCCAAATCCGACCCTCGATTTGGATTTGGGGCGCATTTTAGGTGTAGGCCAAAGTATACTTTCTAAGTATGGATTTTGGGCATTTCGGTGCTCAAATCGGGCAAATTGACTCGGATTCCATCGAAACGAATTCTCACACTTAGGATGGGTCATAATAGATGTGTTAGAAGAACCGACTTCAAAATCTGATCCTTAGTTTGGATTTGGTGCGCGTTTGTTGTTTTAGGCCTAAATATACTTTCTAAGTATGGTCTTTGGTCTCTAGGTGCCCAAATCTGGCAAACGACCTCGGATTCCATCGAAATGAATTCCCACACTTTGGTTGGTTCGAAATACACGCGTTCGTAGAAACGACATCAAAATCGTACCCCGGTTTTGATTCGGGGTGCGTTTGTATGTTTAGGCCGAATTATATTTTCTAAGTATGGATTTCAGGTCTCTCGATGCTCAAATCGGGCATACGACCTCAGATTGTTGGACATGATGCCCAGAAAAGTGTTTTAGATCGTTAGAACCTTAATTTGATTAATAAATGCTTTTTCTTAATCTATTGTGTATTCATTATGGGTAATTGACCCTGATTATGAGATGATCTATACGATATGAGATATCGATAATGGTGCATAGGGTATATTGTAGGAAAGTTATGTGATTAGATTATCACAGGTAGATATAACTTTCCGGTTCCTTATACCTTATATAGTCACAGCTGTGGGTGAAGCTGGGCACTTCACTTATATGGCTGCCAGAATACTAAGATGTTCTCAATAGTTGAGATGTAGTTCTATCTCGAACTATTGTAGTGGAGACTACACATCGGCATATGGGTGCTTAAATGTACACTGACTGAGTGCAATGAGAGACCTCTTGCATAAACATACTATTAGATAGTTGGTCTCTCATTCACATTGAACGGTTTCAATGATCCTTAGATCTGATGAGTTCATCTATGACTGGGTAGTGATCTGACTGTTTTGACTCCACCAACGTATTTTCAAACTTAGGGAATACAATACAGTGACAGTTGGATAGTCAAAAACTTGTTCGAGTCATGATGAATTTCAAATAAGAAATCCATGCTCATTAATTGGAGAGATTATCCAAGTTCCGGGTAAGACAGTTGATTAAGTTCAAATCCTACGCAGGTGATTTTGAAAACAAAGTAAGTTTTGAAATATACTTTTATTAAAAGGTATTATACTTATAAAAGGATTTTTTTAAAAATGTTTTTCATGAGAAATTGTTTCTCATGGTTTAATCATAAGTCTTGGAAACCCGGCTGATTTGCAATGGGCTATGGGTTAGATAGTATGTCAATCTCAAATGCCCATTAGGGATAATGTATTTGGAAGGGTAAATCGAATTTAAAAGTTCATGTAGCTGGATCCGTAATGGTTAATGTTCGTTCATTGAGATTCTATTGCAACATGGATATCTTACGTCACTTGCAATTCCGATGTAATTCACATTTCGGGTCAATGGGATAACATTGGATAAGTCGGTAAAAATGTCCCAGAGCAATCTGTGGAGGTGCTCACATAAGAAATACAAGCTCAATAATTGATTAAAAGTTAATCAATTATTTTAAGTGATTAAAAGTTAATCATTTAATTAAATAGATTAATAGTTAATCTATTGTTTAAATTAATTGTTAATTTAAACTAAGGGATTATTTTAGTAATTATTTGATTAACATAATTAAAGGGGAAATGGGTTTGACCCATATCCATAAACCCATTAAAATGGACCTTTAATATGGGCCAAAGCCCATGGGTTTAAACCCTAGGGTGGGGCGCCCACTTGTGGAATCCTAATTGGATAAGGATTTGTTTAATTGAATAATTATTGAAATATAATTCCTTTTATTATGGAATTAAAATCCAAGTGTTGGATTGCAATTAGGATTAAGATGTTATTGTAATTAGATTACAATAAGGAGTTTTAACTCCTCAAATCCCACACCCCATAGAAGCTCACGCCCCCCTTGTGGATGCCTAGTTTGACTAGGTTTCCTACTTAGGTGTAGGATGTTGACTTATCCCTTTTAATTAAGGAATCCTCTTATAATAGGGACTCTTTAATTAATAGGATTACTATAACTAAAGTAGTTATAGAACAAGTAGGATTTTATTTAATTAATAATAAGAGTTATTGTTGATTAATAAATCCTACTAGATAAGATCAAGTTGGAGTAGGATTAGGATAAGATCCTAGTCTGTAAATACCCCAACACCCTAGACCATTAAGTAGAATTCTCCAGAATTTTTTCTCTCCTCTCCTCTCTCAATCCAAACCATGAGCCCTAGGGGAGACCCTTAGGGATTTTCGTGAGCTATATTGGAGGTCCTAGTTGGGTTTTGCAAATCTAGGGTTTTGAACCTTAGTATTATTTGTGATAGAAGGTCTACACCATTGATCCATCTTCTTCCTCTTGCTTCTTTATTTCCGAAGGAGATTCTAAAGCTTCGTGGGGATAGCGAAGAACAAGCATCGAGCTTCTAGTATTTTTTTGAAGAAATCTCTACAAAGAGTTCTGACGGTTCGAGTGGATTAAGCTTCACCGGTGAAAAAAATTCCCCGAGGTAATATGACTAAAACTCTTAGATAATTTTGATGCTTTTTATGGTGTTAAGATCTAGGGGATCCAGTTTCCGCTTAAATTTCTATTTGGATCCCCCTTCATGGATTGCATCAAAACGAATACTCACACACAATTTGGGTCAAAATACTTGCGTAAAAAGAAACGACATGAAAATCCGACCCCTGGTTTGGATTTGGTGCGCGTTTTTTAAGGTTAAGCCAAATTACACTTTCTAAGTATGGATTTTGGGCATCTCCGTGCCCAAATCGGGCAAATTAACTCGGATTCCATCGAAAAGAATTCTCACACTTACGATGGGTCATAATAGACGCGTTAGAATAACCGACTTCAAAATCCGACCCTTAGTTTGGATTTGGTGTGCATTTGTTGTTTTAGGCCTAAATATACTTTCTAAGTATGGACTTTGGTCTCTAGGTTCCCAAATCTAGCAAACGACCTCGGATTCCATCGAAATGAATTCCCACACTTTGGTTGGGTCAAAATACAGGCGTTAGAAGAAACGACATTAAAATCGGACCCCGGTTTGGATTCGGGGCGCGTTTGTATGCTTAGGCCGAAGTTTAATTTCTAAGTATGAATTTCGGGCCTCTCGGTTCCCAAATCGGGCAAACGACCTCGGATTCCATTGAAACCAATTCCCAGACTTAGATTGGGTCGAAATACACGTGTTAGAAGAAATGGCATCCAAATCCAACCCCCGATTTGAATTTGGGGCGCGTTTGTAGGTGTAGGCTGAAGTAAAATTTCCAAGTATGGATTTCGGATTTCATCAAAATCGGGCAAACGACCTCCCACACTTAGGTTGGGTTGAAATACACGCATGAGAGGAAACAACATCAAAATCTGACCCCGGTTTGGATTTGGCGCGCCTTTGTATATTTAGGCCGAACTTTACTTTGTAAGTATGGATTGCTGGCCTTTTGATGCCCAAATCAGGAAATCGGACTCGAATTCCAACGAAATGAACTCCCACACTTAGGTTGGGTTGAAATACACGCGTTAAAATAAACGGCATCGAAATCTGACCCTTGGTATGGATATGGTGGGCGTTTATATGAGTAAGCCGAAGTATACTTTCTAAGAATGGATTCCGGGCTTCTTGGTGCCCAAATAGGGCAAATGACCTTGGATTTAATCGAAACAAATTCTCACAATTTGTTTGGGTCGAAATATACGCCTTGGAAGAAATGGCATCGAAATCCTAACCCTGATTTGGATTTGGTTCGCATTTGTATGTTTAGGCAGAACTACACTTTCTAATAGATTTCGGTTCTATCGATGCTCAAATCGGGCAAACGACCTCGGATTGCATCAAAACGAATACTCACACACAAGTTCGGTTGAAATACATGCGTTAAAAGAAACGACATGAAAAGCCGACTCCTGATTTTCATTTGAAGCGCCTCAGTAAGTTTAAGCCTAATTATACTTTCGAGGTATGGATATGGTGCGCATTTGTATGAGTAAGCCGAAGTATACTTTCTAAGAATGGATTACGGGCTTCTCGGTGCCCAAATAGGGCAAATGACCTCGGATTTCATCGAAACGAATTCCCACACTTTGGTTGGGTCGAAATATACACGTTAAAAGAAACGACATCGCAATCCAAACCCCATTTTTGATTCGGTTCGTGTTTGTATGTCTAGGCTAAAGTATACTTTCTAAGTATGGATTTCGGGTCTCTCGATGGTCAAATCGGGCAAACGACCTTGGAATGCATCAAAACGAATGCTCACACACAATTTGGGTCGAAATACTTGCGCTAAAAGAAATGACATGAAAATCCGACCTCTGGTTTGGATTTGGTGCTCGTTTTTTAAGTTTAAGCCGAATTACACTTTCTAGGTATGGATTTTGGGCATTTCGGTGCCCATATCGGGCAAAGTAACTCGGATTCCATCGAAACGAATTCTCACACTTAGGATCGGTCATAATAGACGCGTGAGAAGAACTGACTTCAAAATCCGACCCCTAGTTTGGATTTAGTGCGCGTTTGTTGTTTTAGGCCTAAATATACTTTCTAAGTATGGACTTTGGTCTCTAGGTACCCAAATCTAGGAAACAACCTCGGATTCCATCGAAATGAATTCCCACACTTTGGTTGGGTCGAAATACATGCGTTAGAAGAAACGACATCAAAATCGGACCCCGGTTTGGATTCGAGGCGCATTTGTATGTTTTGGCCCAAGTATAGTTTTAAGTATGAATTTCGGGCTTCTCGGTGCTCAAATTGGGCAAACGACCTCGGATTTCATCAAAACGAATTCTCACACTTAAGTTGGGTCAAAATACACGCATGAGAGGAAACAACATCAAAATCCGACCCCGGTTTGGATTTGGTGCGCGTTTGTATATTTAGGCCGAAGTTTACTTTGTAAGTATGGATTGCGGGCTTTTTGATGCCCAAATCGGGAAATCGGACTCGGATTCCAACGAAATGAACTCCCACACTTAGGGTGGGTCAGAATACACGCGTTAAAATAAACGGCATCGAAATCTGACCCTTGGTATGGATATGGTGCGCGTTTGGATGAGTAAGCCAAAGTGTACTTTCTAAGAATGGATTTCGGGCTTCTCAGTGCCCATTAGGGCAAACGACCTCGGATTTCATCGAAACGAATTGCCACACTTTGGTTGGGTCAGAATCTACACCTTAGAAGAAATGGCATTGAAATCCTAAACCTGATTTGGATTTGGTTCGCATTTGTATGTTTTGGCCGAAGTATACATTCTAATAGATTTCGGGTCTCTTAAAGCTCAAATCGGGCAAACGACCTCGGATTGCATCAAAACGAATACTCACACACAAGTTGGGTCGAGATACATGCGTTAAAAGAAACGACATGAAAAGACGACCCCTGGTTTGGATTTGGTGCGAGTTAGTAAGTTTAAAGCCGAATTATTCTTTCTAGGTATGGATTTTTGGCATCTCGGTGCTCAAATCGGGCAAATTAACTATGATTCCATTGAAACGTATTCTCACATTAGGATGGGTTGTAATAACTTGTTAGAAGAACCTACCTCAAAATCCGACTCCCAGTTTGGATTTGGTGCACGTTTGTAGGTTTAGGCCTAAATATGCTTTCTTAGTATGGACTTTGGTCTCTAGGTACCTAAATCAGGCAAACTACCTCGGATTCCATTGAAATGAATTCCCACAATTTGGTTGGGTCGAAATACACGCGTTAGAAGAAACGACATCCAAATCGGACCCCGGTTTGGATTTGGGGCACGTTTGTTTGTTTTGGCCGAAGTATACTTTTAAGTATGAATTTCGGGCCTCTCGGTGCCCAAATCGGGCAAACGAAATCGGATTCCTTCGAAACAAACTCCCACATTTAGATTGGGTCGAAATACACGTGTTAGAAGAAACGACATTTAAGTCTGACACCCGATTTGGATTTGGGGCGCGTTTGTAGGTTTGGACCGAAGTATACTTTCTTAGTACGGTGTACGACCTCGGATTTTATCAAAAAGAATTGTCACACTTAATTTGGGTAAAAATACATGCGTTAGAGGAAACAACATTGAATTCCGAACCCAGTTTGGATTTGGTGCGCGTTTCTAAGTTTAGGCTGAAGTTTACTTTATAAGTATGGATTACAAGCCTTTCGGTGCCCAAATGGGGAAGTCGGACTCGAATTCCATCGAAACGAATTCTCACACTTAGGTTTTGTCGAAATACACATGTTAAAATAAACAGCATCGAAATCCGACCCCTGGTAAGGATATGGTGCGCGTTTGGATGAGTAGGCCGAAGTATGCTTTCTAAGTATGGATTTCAGGCTTCTCGGTGCCCAAATTGGGCAAACGACCTCGGATTTCATTGAAATGAATTCCCACACTTTGGTTGAGTCAAAATATACGCGTTAGAAGAAACGACATCAAAATCCAAACCCCGATTTTGATTTGGGGCGCATTTGTATGTTTAGCCCAAAGTATACTCTCTAAGTATGAATTTCGGACCTCTCGGTTCCCAAATCGGGGAAACGACCTCGGATTCCATCGAAACGAAATCCCAGACTCAGATTGGGTCGATATACATGTGTTAGAAGAAACGGCATCCAAATCCGACCCCCGATTTCGATTTAGGGCACATTTTAGGTGTAGGCCAAAGTATACTTTCAAAGTCTCGATTTTGGGTATCTCAGTGCCCAAATCGGGCAAATTGACTCGGATTCCATCGAAACGAATTCTCACACTTAGGATGGGTCATAATAGACGCGTTAGAAGAACCGACTTCAAAATCCGACCCGTAGTTTGGATTTGGGGCGCGTTTGTTGTTTTAGGACTAAATATACTTTCTAAGTATGTACTTTGGTCTCTAGGTGTGCAAATCTGGCCAACGACCTCGGATTCCATCGAAATGATTACCCACACTTTGGTTGGGTCGAAATATACGCGTTAGAAGAAATGACATCAAAATAGGACCCCGGTTTGAATTTGGGGCACGTTTGTATTTTTAAACCGAAGTATACTTTCTAAGTATGGATTTCGGGTCTCTGGATGCTGAAATCGGGCAAACGACCTTGGATTGCGTCAAAACGAATACTCACACACAATTTGGGTTGAAATACTTGCGTTAAAAGAAACGGCATGAAAATCTGACCCCTGGTTTGGATTTGGTGCCCGTTTTTTAAGGTTAAGACGAATTACACTTTCTAGGTATGGATTTTGGGCATCTCCGTGCCCAAATCGGGCAAAGTAACTCGGATTCCGTAGAAACGAATTGTCATACTTAGAATGGGTCTTAATAGATGCGTTAGAAGAACCGACTTCAAAATCTGACCCCTAGTTTAGATTTGGTGCACGTTTGTTGTTTTAGGCCTAAATATACTTTCTAAGTATGGACTTTGGTCTCTAGGTGCCCAAATCGGGCAAACGACCTCAGATTCCATCGAAACAAATTCACAGACTTAGATTGGGTCGAAATACACGTGTTAGAAGAAATGGCTTCCAAATCCGACCGCTGATTTGGATTTGGGGCACGTTTGTACGTGTAGGCCGAAGTATAATTTCTAAGTATGGATTTTGGGCTTCTGGGTGCTCAAATCAGGCAAACGACCTCGGATTTCATCAAAACGAATTCTCACACTTAAGTTGGGTCAATGTACAAGCATGAGAGGAAACAACATCAAAATCTGACCCCGGTTTGGAATTGGTGCACGTTTGTGTATTTAGGTCAAAGTTTACTTTGTATGTATGGATTGCGATCCTTTCGATGCCCAAATCGGGAAATCGGACTCGGATTCCAACGAAATGAACTCCCACACTTAGGTTGGGTGAAAATACACACGTTAAAATAAACGACATCGAAATCCGACCCTTGGTATGGATATGGTGCGCGTTTGTATGAGTAAGCCGAAGTATACTTTCTAAGAATGGATTCCAGGCTTCTCAGTGCCCAAATAGGGCAAACGACCTCGGATTTCATCGAAACGAATTCCCACACTTTGGTTGGATCAAAAGATACACCTTAGAAGAAATGGCATCGAAATCCTAACCCTGATTTTGATCTGGTTCACGTTTGTATGTTTAGGCCGAAGTATACTTTCTAATAGATTTCGGGTCTCTCGATGCTCAAATCGGGCAAACGACCTCGGATTGAATCAAAATGAATAGTCACACACAAGTTGGGTCGAAATACATGCATTAAAAGAAACGACATGAAAAGCCGACCCCTGGTTTGGATTTGGTGCGAGTTAGTAAGTTTAAAGCCGAATTATACTTTCTAGGTATGGATTTTTCGCATCTCGGTGCCCAAATCGGGCAAATTAACTCTGATTCCATCAAAACGAATTCTCACATTAGGATGGGTGGTAATAGACGCATTAGAGGAACCGACTTCAAAATCCGACTCCCAGTTTGGATTTGGTGCGCGTTTGAAGGTTTAGGCCTAAATATACTTTCTATGTATAGACTTTGGTCTCTAGTCACCCAAATCAGGCAAATGACCTCGAATTCCATCGAAATGAATTCCCACACATTGGTTGGGTCGAAATACACATGTCAGAAAAAATGACATCCAAATCCGACACCCGATTTGGATTTGGGGCGCTTTTGTAGGTTTAGGCTGAAGTATACTTTCTAAGTATGGTTTTCGGGTTTCTAGGTGCTCAAATCGGGCAAACGACCTCGGATTTTATCAAAATGAATTCTCACACTTAATTTGGGTCAAAATACACGCATTAGAGGAAACAACATCGAAATCCGACCCCGGTTTGGATTTGGTGTGCGTTTCTATGTTTAGGCCGAAGTTTACTTTGTAAATATGGATTCCTGGCCTTTCGGTACCCAAATGGGGAAGTTGGATCCATCGAAATGAATTCCCCCACTTAAGTTGGGTCAAAATACACACGTTAAAATAAACAGCATCAAAATTCAAACCCTGGTATGGATATGGTGCGCGTTTGTATGAGTACGCCGAAGTATGCTTTCTAAGTATGGATTTCGGGCTTCTCGGTGCCCAAATTGGGAAAACGACCTCGGATTTCATCGAAATGAATTCCCACACTTTGGTTGAGTCGAAATATACGTGTTAGAAGAAACGACATCTAAATCCAAACCCCGATTTTGATTTGGGGCGCGTTTGTATGTTTAACCCAAAGTATACTTTCTAAGTATGAATTTCTGGCCTCTCGGTTCCCAAATCGGGGAAACGACCTTGGATTCCATCGAAATGAATTCCCAGACTTAGATTGGGTCGAAATACATGTGTTAGAAGAAACGGCATCCAAATCCGACCCCCGATTTCGATTTGGGGCACGTTTTAGGTGTAGGCCGAAGTATACTTTCTAAGTATGGATTTTGGGCATTTCGGTGCCCAAATCAGGCAAATTGACTCGGATTCCATCGAAACGAATTCTCACACTTAGGATGGGTCATAGAATACTTGTTAGAAGAACTAAATTCAAAATCCAACCCCTAGTTTGGATTTGGTGCGCGTTGGTTGTTTTAGGCCTAAATATACTTTCTAAGTATGGTCTTTGGTCTCTAGGTGCCAAAATCTGGCAAACGACCTCGGATTCTATTGAAATGAACTCCCACACTGTGGTTGGGTCAAAATACTCACGTTAGAAGAAACGACATCAAAATTGGACCCCGGTTTGGATTCGGGGCACGTTTGTATGTTTAGGCCGAAGTATACTTTCTAAGTATGGATTTCGGGTCTCTCGATGCTCAAATCGGGCAAACGACCTCGGATTGTTGGACATGATGCCCAGAAAATTCATTTAGATTATTAGAACCTTATTAATTTGATTGATAAATGCTTTTTCTTAATCTATTGTGTATTCATTATGGGTAATTGACCATGATCATGAGATGATCTATACGATATGAGATATCGATAAAGGTCTATAGGATTTATTGTAGGAAAGTTATGTGATTAGATTATCACAGGTAGACATAACTTTCTGGTTCCTTATACCTTATATAGTCACAGCAGTGGGTGAAGCTGGGCACTTCACTTATATGGCTGCTAGAATGCTAAAATGTTCCGAATAGTTGAGATGTAGTTCTATCTTGAACTATTGTAGTGGAGACTACACATCAGCATATGGGTGCTTAAATGTACACTAACTGATTGCATTCAATGAGAGACCTCTTACATAAATATACTATCAGATAGTTGGTCTCTCATTCACATTGAACGGTTTCAATGATCCTTAGATCTGATGAGTTCATCTATGACTGGGCAGTGATCTGACTGTTTTGATTCCACCAACATATTTTCTAACTTAGGGAATACAATACAGTGATAGTTGGATAGTCAGAAAGTTGTTTTGAGTCATGATGAATTTCAAACAAGAAATCTATGCTCATTAATTTGAGAGATTATTAAAGTTCCGGGTAAGACAGTTGATTAAGTTGAAATCCTGCACAGGTGATTTTGAAAACAAAATAAGTTTTGAAATATACTTTTATCAAAAGGTATTATACCTATAAAAGGATTTTTTTTAAAATGTTTTTCATCAGAAATTGTTTCTCATGACTTAATCATAAGTCTTGGAAACCCGGATGATTTGCAATGGGCTATGGGTTCGATAGTATGTCAATCTCGAAGGCCCATTAGGGATAATGTATTTGCTAGGATAAATCAAATTTAAAAGTTCATGTTGCGGGATCCGTAATGGTTAATGTCCATGTGAGCCGGGAATTCACTCCCTGATTTGGTCTCACGGGGTTTTGAGGGTCAGCACCTATTCATTCAGAAGGGATAAGTCCCCCGAGTTTTGGATAAGGTCTTGGTCCACGACAAAGATTAGGGTAAGGGGTTCGGTTAAGTCCGGGGAAGGTGTTAGGCACCCCAAGGCTTCCGTTTTACAATGGTTCCGTACTCCCCGGGTTTAAGCCAATTATAGTTAATCTTGTTTAGAATGCCGAAGCGTTCAAGTGAACACTAATCCAAGAATGGAAAAGCTAACTAGAGTCAGGCCCGTATTGGGTTACCTGCGTACTCACAGGGTGAGATCAGACCGAGCTTAGTTCTAGCACGTGAGCCTGTGCGGGGCTAGGTGCGTGTGTGTGTGCACCAAGGGTGGCTAACATGGACTAGTCCGGTAGACTAGGGTTTGGTTGACCGAGGAGGGTCAAGTGTATAGTATGTAAGCTCGGTAGGCTTAGGGAGTAGTCTGGCCTAGGTTAGGATTGCTAACCGGGGTTAGGCCAAACTAACTGTAATTAGGGTTTCTAACCACAATAAAGGGTAAGTGGTGAGTAGCCTGGTAGGCTAAGGCGGGGCCCGGTAGGCCAAGGTAAGTCCGGTAGACTTGGTTTTTAGGCCCGGTAGGCCGTAAACCGAAATTAACTACGATTAGGGTTACTAACCATAGTTAAGGGGTTTTAACTGTTGTTAGGATTGCTAACCAGGGTTAGGGAGAGAGCCAAAGTCAGTATTATGGTTTGAGTTCAATTTTAGGAATGTCCGTTTAATTTCCCAAAAGTTTGTGGGGTTAAGGGGTGCTTAACCGTGGTTAAATATTAACCGGAGGTGTATTTAACCATGGTTAAGGGTCTAATTCGGTCCAAGGTGGGCCCAAGGGGCTAGGCAGGGCTTAAAGTGGCCTCCTACCAGGCCTGGGCCCCTGCAAAAGCCCAAATAAAAAACAAAGATAATGTCGATAATTGGATTACCGACATCTATACAATGTTTTTAAACTGTGGTTTTGCCACTGTTAACCTGGGTTAGGCTGTAAATGAGGTGAAGCAAGGATAAGGGAGTGTGAAGAGGACTCCTGGGGAAGTTTCAAGCCAGGTGTGGGCCCCAGGGGATGCCTGGAGTGGGTCCCACAGAGGTGCAAACTTACTATATCAGTAACAACATATTGGCGGTAGTTATTCTACCGCCAATACCAAACTAGGCCAAAGCAAAGTTGTCAATAGAAGAACTACCGACAGTATGCACTGTTTGTAATTCCAGGGATTTCACTGGGGTTATGCTTAACCCCATGACCTGGAAGGACCAGGTTTGGTCCGGGGAAGTAAGAGGAGTTTAGATTGGGCCCTGGACATGGACCAGGGCCTTCCTAAGTTGGCTAAAATTAGCTGCAAAAGAAGATGCCAGGAATGGCGGTACTGAGATTACCGCCATTCCTGGTTTTGCTAAAAACTAAATTTCTGCCCTGTGGGCTATGCACCAAGGACCACCAGGGGTTCTCTTATGGATTGAGGGACCCCTAAAGGCTTCGAGAAGGCTATGAGAACTCTGTGAAGGGATGTATAACCGTAGGGGTTCACATACCTATGGATAAGGTGGGTGAACACCCTGTTTGGGTCCGGTTTTACCTACTAAGCATCCATAATGAAAGCACAAAAGCCCCCTGGAACTGACCAGGGATTCACATTAAATGATAAACTGAGGAAAAAGAGGGTAGGGAAGTGCCTACCTTGATACTCTGTTCACAGGCCGCAGGTGAGGATTCTGTACACGGTGGTCATGCTCACACGAACAAGGGAGGATTGAGGTGTGTTCAGGGGAGTCTTGGGATTAGGATGGACCTGGGCAATGAGGAGGATAAAACCTGGGTTTTTTTGCAGCAGGGCTTCACCTAGGATTTTTAGGATTTTTTCCGACCGTTTATAGTGAAGGGGACATTGGGTTTTATAGGGATGGATACCAGGGACCTAAGAGAGATTAAAGGGAAGGCTAGGTATATGTATGGACCAAGGGGAGGTCGACTAAGAGGCCGGACGGGAAAGCTCGAGTTGAGGGTTGAGTGTGCAGGGGTGTACGCAGGTCTGCAACTCGGAACTCACAAATGTCAGTTGAAGGATTACCGACAAGAAGAAGCAAGGCCAAAATAAAATGTCAGAAGTCCCTCTACTGACATTCTGAGATTTTGTTTTGAATGGACCTGGCCCATGCACACTCGGTTCTGGAGGCTAGGCTTAGGGTTTTTGGGCCTTTATGGGCCCACCCCGAGGTATAGGCCTTATGTGCCATGGCTTTGAGTTTCAAGCCTAAGGGCTCTAGGGCTAAGGCTAGGGCATCGGCTAGGGTCACCTAGGGCTATGCTTTGGGCCTGGGATTGAGTCCTAGGATTAACTAGGGTTTAATTAGGGTTCACCTAGGGTTTGGTCCTAAGAGTAGGGTTTGGTGGGGGAGTAACCATAGTTAAAATGTTTTGAATTACAGTTAGATGGGGTGTAAAAATTGGGTGCTTACAGCTGCCCCTCTTTGCTAGAGAATGCCAAGGTTGGCGATTCAAACGGCAAAGACTGGAATCATCCTATTTTTACACCGAGCTCGGATAACAGGGATGCAGAATGATAACATGTATGCATGCTGTGCAAATGGTAAGCACACCGTAATGGCAGAGCCACTGATGGGAAGAGCGGGTAGTTCGGACTACTTACTAGGGCATGATGGATGCAAGGATGGCATAGCCCGAAGGCGTCGGCCGGAAGGATTCGATCAAGTTTGATCGCAGTGACACACAGGGTGGTGTACACTGTAAAGGTACACACGGGATGTCGAGGACACATGGGGTGTCGAAAGGGAGGACAAGCAGGTGGTATACACTATAAAGGTATACACGGGATGTCAAGGACACACGGGGGTGTCAAAAAGGAGGACATGCAGGTGGTATACACTATAAAGGTATGCACGGGATGTCGAGGACACACGGGGGTGTCTAAAGGAAGGACATGTGGGTGGTATACACTGTAAAGGTATACACGGGATGTCGAGGAATGTACACTGTAAAGGTACATAAAAGGATGGTATACATTGTAAAGGTAGCCACAGATGTTGAGTAATGTACACTGTAAAGGTACACAGAAAGGGTGGTGTACACTGTAAAGGTACCCACAGATGTTGAAAGATTTGATGTAGCCAAAAGGCGCTGAAGTTTGATCAAAGATGATGCTGAGGAGTTTGGTCACACAAGGTGTGATGCCACACAGGGATGTCTTGCTGGGGATAAAGGCGAGGATGCTTTCCCATTACTCTACTGATTGCGACTTGCGGGATGCATGGTGTCGACTTCTTCTGCATTGTCTTGCTGAGGCTGCTCAGTGCAGGCTGGTACGATCTGGTTAGGATACCAAAGAGTTGTTTTTCGAAAACATTTTGTAAAAAGGTTTTGGTCCTTTGTAAAATTTTTGCTTTCAACAGAAAGAATGTTCAACTAGCTATTAGTTTTGCCAGAAAAGTGCCTTAGATAGGGCTTGGGGGATTTTGTAGTCTGCCTTTCGCTCTTGGAGAGTAGAGTATGACCCAGAAGAGGTTTTGTCATCGTTGAGAATGGTCATGGGTAGCCTGTTTGTTTTTGTCATTGCTAGAGATTTAGACTCTGACTGGGAAGAAGACTGCTGGGGAGCAAATAGGATACTTCTGTTAGGGAGATCCGCTGGGGGATGTAATACTATTGTAGACCATTACTGGGGATCTGTTTTAAGGGATATGACACTGTCGTAGATCACTGCTGGGGATCTGAACTCTACTGGAGACTAGTGTCGAGGAAGCTGCTCTTTCATGCCATCTGTCGAAGATTACTGTAGGGGTTTATCTGGCTAAACTGACTGCAGTCAGATTTTGTTGCCAAACTGCTCTTCAGCTTTTCTCCCTTTTTTACCCTTGGAATGACCAAGTCATGGGGTTCGTATAATTTTTGCGCACTGAGGCCGTTGCCGGTTTTCCTCATGCCTGCGAAGCTGATTGATTTTTGTCCCTTTTTTACCCCTAGTCGCAAGACTAGGTCTGGAGATCGCATGATTTTTGCGCAATGAGGCCGTTGTTGGTTTTCACTCATGCCTGCGATTTGTTGGAGAAGTTTTGTTTATGCTGGGGAAAGAAGGTCTTCTCCCATCATTGCCCTGAATGGCGCTCCTCATGGGGATTTGAGGATGATATTTCCGCTATGGATTCAGACGTGATATTGCGCTTGCACTTGTAATTCCTAAGGGATCGAGGAGGACTTATAGTAGGACAAAATGTAGGCTGAGGGATAATGTTTGGGGCACCCTGGGATTTCTCCTGTTTGTTGTTGATTTGCTCTCCCTTGGAAGTTTTGGTTTTGAAATAATTGATTTTCACTCTCTGTGGAGATTTCTTCTGTTTCCGGGTGAATTTTTTTGCTTAAGGCCAGTGCCTTCTGATTCCCAGTGATTTTTTTTTGCTCCGCTAGGGAATGGGAGAGAAAATGAGAGAGGTTGTCTCTGGTGGGGATAGAGAGGTTGTCTCTGTCCGAGGATTTTGTTTTTCTGGAGAGGTTGTCTTTGTTGGGTAAAGAGTCCAGAGAGATTGTCTCTGTGGGGAATCTCTAACTGTTGAAATGTTTCGACTTCTATTTTGGGCTTTCTTTTGATAGAAATTTTGTACCCATGAGAATCGATTTACTTGGGAAGTTGGGAGAGTTTGGATTTGCTTAGGGAGTGTAGAGCCCCGAAATTTCATTTTACTAAGAATGAATAGTGTGTGAATAGTGCCCAAGTGTGGTTTTGTACACTTATGGGTCTTATGTTAATATACGTGTTTGGAATTATGGCGTATATGTTCCAATGGGTCTATATGTCCTTAGGGAATGTGTTGAAAGCATAAAAGAGTGTTGGAAGTGCATTGGGGAAGATTCGAGTGGTGTAAACAAGGTTTTTCAGCAAAACAGGGGTCGACCGATCGCTCGGTCATTACCTGCGATCGATCGGTCAACTACCGATCGCTCGATAGCTCTCGCACGGTCAACTTTTTTTGTATGGGGAAAAATTCCAGAGAGTGTGTTTTTGACCGATCTCTCGGTCATAACACCGATCGACCGGTAAGCCACCGATCGCTCGGTCCATTCCATCGATCGATCGGTCATACGCAGATTTTCTTCATTAAGGGTATTTAAGACTTTAACCATCACCCTTTGCCTATAAAAGGGCTGGGTTCGTGCCTTAGGGTTTCACAAACCCTTTGTGCATTGTTTTTGAGGGATTTGAAGAGGAGAAGGAGGAGAGGACCTTGGTGATCGTTCAAGCTTGTGGAAGATCAAGTTCTTCCTTTCCATTTGGTGTTTTCCAACCAAGAACTCACTGTTCTTGCTTGTTCCAGCCATTGGGAGTCAAACTCATTGATTTCTCTAAGGTAGATACACTCTACTACAATCTTGCAATCCTACTAGTTACTAATTATGATTCTTCTTATCTATGCCCTATCTATATGTATTGATTTTATGTATGAAAATGTGTGATTATATACTTGGATGAAGGTTACTATTATGATGCACTCTAAGTGTTTGATAAAAATACCTCTAAGGGATTCTATGCTTAAATACGATGATTTCTCTTATTAAGTGCATATGCTCGTATGTCTCGCATAAACCGATGGTTTCCATGGATTTCTCCAAGTACAAACAAAGGTTTTTCACGAAAAGATGAATAATGAATGATTCTAAGTAACTCTATGATTTCTCTAAGATCGTTTCACAAGCTCTAAGGATCATACCATGCTCACAAGGAAACTCTATGATAATGCTCTAAGATCGTCTCACAAGCTCCACGGATCACAATGAAATGCTCTAAGATCTCTAAGGTTATGCTCTATGGAAATGCTCTAAGGTTATTGCTCTATGCTCTATGTCTCTACGGATCATAATTACTCTAAGTAACTCCATGAACTCACAAGAACTCATAAGGCTATGATTATCGATTGACTCACACGGTTACAGTTTTGGTTTCGAATATTATCTCACATACGTTTTCACGGTTTCCATGCTTTAAGGAATTTACGGATTTCATTCTCCATGTCTTGTATGCTCCATGCCTAACCGCTTTATTGTTATTAGTTTGTATACACTGAGTATTCCATGCTCAGTCGATATTGTTATGATCGGCAGGTGCTCGGGTTCCATTCGATTTGTGTGGCGAAGAACCTTGGGTCGAGGAAGAGTACCGTGACCCGGGGCCTTCCATGGATCACTATCATGACGATGGTGCTTTAGATAGGAGTCGTGACTTCGATTTCTGTTGATCGACCGACTTAGAACTTGTGTCATTTTGTTATGTGAGTGTGGGGTTTGTCCACTCCATTTTTGGGTTTCTCACACATGTATACTTGTTGGTTCTTACTTGGGCCAAGTTATAGGAGTATTCATTTTGCTTCCGCTATGTTTAGTATTTTATTTTCCGCTGTGCATTGTATTTCGTTTCCGCTATGTATATTCAGGTACTCTGACAGGTTTCCACGTGTGCCTTATGTATCATACTGGAGGTATGATATGGCGGTCACGAGTCAAAGTATCCTTAACTCCTAGGGGGTATTTTGGGTCATTACAGGGAGTGAGGGACTCTGTTAGGGGAAAGTCGGGGAATGGATACCCCAGTTGTGACCGCACCTGATTTGACAGGTTGCCTACGTACCTTTGCAGGATCAGGTCATGACGTAGTTCGGGCTAATGCCGCAGAGGGTGAGGGAGGGTGTCCTTAAAAAAGTGAAATGAAAGAAGGGCTGTCAAGGTCGAGGGGCTAACTAGCAAATTTCATTCGATTTATAAACGAGTTATAGGAATGAGGGATGATGAGTGTGCTAAGGATGGCCTCTTGTCATTTCCCAGAGAAACTAAAAGTGCAAAATGCCTATCAGATCTAGACCCTAAGCATAGTATCTTTTAACTTTGTCCATGTTGACGGGCTCTGGGAGGTCTTCGTTATCCATACGTCTGAGTCGAAAGTCACCGCCAGAGAATTTGTCTCGGACGATGTATGGACCTTCATAGTTGGGAGTGAACTTGCCCCTTGGGTCAAGGCGGTTTGGCAACATTTTCTGGAGAACCAGGTCACCGATCTCAATGCTTCTTGGCTTGACTTTCTTGTTGAATGCCCTAGCCATGTGCCTCTGATAGGCCTGAGAGTGGTTGATGGCTTTCAGTCACCGCTCTTCAATCAGATTCAACTGCTCATACCGGGTCTGTGCCCATTCTGCTTCTGAGAGCTCTGCTTCCATTAACACCTGGAGTGATGGAATCTGTACTTCAACAGGGAGGACTGCTTCCATACTATAGGCCAGAGAGAATGGTGTTGCCCCTGTTGAGGTTCGGATGGACGTTCTGTAGGCCATGAGTGCATAAGGGAGCATCTCATGCCAGGCAGAGTATTTGGTTTCCATCTTCTCTATGATTTTCTTTAGATTCTTGTTAGCGGCTTCAATTGCACCATTGGTCTGTGGCCTGTACGGTATAGAGTTGTGATGTTGGATCTTGTATTTCTCGCAGAGGTCAGTCATCCCTTTGTTGCAGAAGTTGAGAGCATTGTTTGTTACAATCTCATATGGGACCCCATATCTGCAAATGATATCCCTTTTCAGAAAACGCTGAACCATCGAGGCTGTGACACTGGAATAAGAGGCTGCCTCGACCCATTTTGTGAAATAATCGATCAGTACCAGAATGAATCGATGTCCGTTTGATGCTTTCGGAGCTATGGGTCCGATGACGTCGATGCCCCAAGCTGAGAATGGCCAAGGAGCTGTGAGATTGTGCAACCTATTCGGTGGTGCATTTACCTTGTTAGCATAAATTTGGCATTGGTGGCACTTTTGTACATGCTTACAGCAATCTGATTCCATGGTGGACCAATAGTAACCTAGCCTTAGTATCTTCTTAGATAACATCAACCCGTTCATGTGTGTGCCGCAGGTTCCTCCGTGAACCTCTTCGACTACCTATGCTGCTTCACTGGTATCTAAGCATCTGAGCTAGAGTAGGTTCGGCGACCTCTTATACAAGATGCCCCCTGAATGGCCAGTCTTCTAATAGCCTGGTGGTCTATTTTGGTAGCATCGAGAGGGAAGGTCTCGTCCTCGAGATACTGCTTGATGTCTGCATACCAAGGTTTATTGTCTGATACTTGGTCGATCTGAAGGCAATAGGCAAACTGATCCTGTTGCTGAATTTCTATCAGCCAGAGCATGATGTATGTAGGGATCTGTACCATGCAAGTGAGAGTGGCCAGTGCGTCGGCGAATCTGTTCTGGTTCCTGGACCGGTGGCTGAAGCTGATTCTTCTGAACTGACTGATTAGCAGGTTGAGGTAGGCCAAGTATGGGACTAACCTTGCTTCTCGGATGGCCCATGACTCATTCGCCTGATAGATTACTAAAGATGAGTCACCATAGACATCTACCTCTTCAATCCTGATGTCTAGGGCTTCTTTCAGTCCGGCTATGCACGCCTCGTACTCTGCTTCATTGTTGGAGCTTCTGAAATTCAGCTTGACTGAGATAGAGAGGTGTGCTCCTCTAGGCGAGATTAAGACTGCTCCTACCCCATACCCATGACTATTGGCAACTCCGTCAAAGTATAACTCCAAGCCGGAGTATTCCTGTTTGTCCACTTCTATATACAGGATGGCTTCATCTGGAAACCGATCATATACAGACACGTAGTCCTGTGCTAGACTGTGGGCCAGGTGATCTGCTATCACCTATCCCTTGATTGAATTCTGTGTCATGTACGTGATGTCGAATTCAGACAACATCAAGAGCCATCGGGCAATCCTTCCGGTGGTGGCTGGCTTTTCCAGTAGACACTTCAGTGGGTCCATTCGGGAAATCAGAATTACCGGGTAGGAAAGCAGATAGTGTCGAAGACGTTAAGTTGCCCAGACCAGTGCCAGATATATCTTCTCAAGAGGGTTGTATCGCTCTTTGTACTCTAGCAAGCACTTACTGATGTAGTAGATAGCTTACTCTATTCTGCCTATCTCGTCATGTTGTGCCAGGATGCACCCCATGGAGGTCTCTTGTACATAGATGTAAAGTAGCAGCAGTCGTCCCAGTGTAGGAGGCACAAGTACTGGAGGATTCAGAAGATACTGCTTTATTCTATCAAAGGTTTCCTGACATTCTGCTATCCAGACTGTCGGTGTATTCTTTCGGAGAAGCTTGAAGATTGGCTCACAGATCAGAGTTAGCTGAGAGATGAACCGACTGATGTACTGAATTCTGCCAAGGAAACCACGGATTTCCTTCTCGGTTTCGGGTGCTGGCATTTTAATGATAACTCTAGCTTTAGCTGGATCGATCTCAATGCCTCTTTTACTGACTATGAAGCCAAGGAGTTTACCTGATGAGGCTCCAAAGACACACTTGGCTGCATTTAGTCTCAAGCCATACTCTCAGAGTCTGTTGCAGAGTCTCCTCAAGTCTTCAGGGTGCTGCCCGGCTGTAGGAGACTTGGCGATAATGTCATCCACATAGATTTCAGTGGACTTGTAAATCATGTCGTGGAACAAGGCTGTCATAGCCCTCTGGTAGGTGGCCCCTACGTTCTTGAGTCCGAATGGCATGACCTTGTAGCAGAATGTGCCCCAAGGTGTGATAAAGGAGGTTTTCTCCATGTCTTCTTTTGCCATCTTGATCTGGTTGTATCTGGAGAAACCATCCATGAACGAGAGGGTCTTGTGCCCAGCTGTATTGTCGACCAGAACGTCAATGTGCGGGAGAGGAAAGTTGTCTTTGGGACTTGCCCTGTTCAAATTCTGGCAGTCAATACACATTCGGACCTTACCGTCCTTCTTGGGTACTGGTACTATGTTGGCCAACCACTCAGGATAGTTTGCAACTACCAGAGAACCTGCGTTGATCTGCTTCTCAACTTCTTCTTTGGCCTTTTGTGACCATTCAGGTCTCATCCGTCTCAGTTTCTACTTCACTGGTCTGACGTCAGGGTTCAGGGGCAGTCTGTGTACCACCAATGCTGGGTCTAGGCCTACTTACGACCAGGCGAAGACATCACTGTAGCTTCTTAGGAAACTGATCATATCCGCTCTCTGCTGAGGGTTCATACTTGTGCCGATCTTGACTAGCCGGGGGTTATCTGTGGATCCCAGATTGACTGTTTCAGTGTCTTCCCTGTTGGATTGTAGAAGTCCTTCACTGTGCTCAAGGAGGTCTAGAATTTCCTGAGGCGTCTTCCTGTTCTGAGTCGTACTCTACTTCGGAGAGTTCAAGGAGGGTTTGAGGGATAGCCTTGTCAGAGGTAATTTCCTGGAAAATCAATTAGCTTCAGTTTAGCATGCTTGATGATGATGCTTTTGTTGGCTTCAGGACACTAGGCCTTCCAGGGGAAGAGTCCGTGTGATTTCGTCATTAGCCGATATGAAATGTTTTTTCAAAAACATGATTTTTGAGTCAAAATAATCTGATTTTCATTGACAAAATGATGACTTGTTTACAAAAAGACTCAAACAAAAAGAAACCGATAGTGGCCTGACTTTGGATTTTACAAATGGGAGCAAAAGAGAGGTAGATGAAGGAGAAGGGTGATGCTGGTTCCACTGCTATCTCGGACCAACCTGTCCTACACTGTGCTTGCCCCGACCCTGGCTGGACTGGATGGTGAGAGCCTCAGTCCACCAATGGATCAGTGGCTGGTGACTGGATGACACTTCGGTGCTATTGGAGAGGGTGCAGACCTGCTCTCCCGCTGGATGCTCTACTTCAGTAGCATCTTCGACAATCACCTCGTCGAACATTTGGGCCATGGCGAAAAATTTCGGATCTGAAATCCCTGAAGACTCGTCACTGGGCTGGGGTGTTAAGGCAACGGGTGCGGCAGAGGTTTCTAGGTAGGTTTCGAAGATTCCCACTTGGAAGGTTACAGAGATGTACGGTCGGGGTTCAAGTTTCACCAGCTGTTTACTCTTCATAGTCAGCTTAGAAAGGTAGTCCTCGTACCTGGGCTTGTACCCCAAACCAAAGGGAGGTGTATAACGAGGAGGCGTGTATCTCTTCTTCATGCCCTGATTCCTGGCACCGAGACCATTTCCGGGCTGGTAGTTCATTTTGGCCATCATTCTGACAAACGGTGGCACTGCTTGCTTGCTTTGCTGTTCTACCTGGGCGATAGAACTAACTTGCTCGAACTGGAATGTCATGAAGGCAGTACCTTGCCCCAGCTCTTGGACGTCCCCAAAGGAACTTGCTAACTCTTCAGAAGGAATGACAATTAGACGGTTATCTTGGATGAACTTGATTCTTTGATGCAAAGAGGAGGGAATGGCCCCAGTCGCATGGATTCATGGCCTCCCTAGGAGCAAAGTGAAAGAGGCTGGCACGTTCACCACCTGAAAGTTTGTTGAGAACTGAGCAGGTCCGACCTCGATGGTTAAGTCGATGTCGCCCAGGTTTTGCCTAGTTGTATTATCAAAGGCCCTGATGGTCATGGGTCTCTTCTTCACTTGACTGAGGTGCAGACCCAAGTTTTACAGCATGGAGAGTGTACAGACATTCAGGTCAGATCCATTGTCAATGAGCACTGATGATAATGTTCTATCCATGCACTAAACTGCAATGTACAAAGCTCAGGTGTGGTCCCTATCGCTGTCCGATATCTCTTCTTCTGTAAAGAAAATGACTTTGGGTTTGAGGATCTGCCCTACCATTTGTCCCAGTTTCTCAGGCATTCTGTCTGGTGTTCTATGGGCATTGCTGAATACTCGGAGCCGTTGCCTCCTGTGATGCTCCAAAGTGAGAAGAAGACCCAAGATGGAGATCTGTGCTGAGACCTTGCTCAATTGTTGAGTGATACTGAATTCCTCTGCTTTTTCCAGGACTTTCAATAAAACTGCTCAATCCGCTGCTTCCTTCTGAGGGTCTGACACCCATGCTTTGTCTTTCTCTACACTCTTCACCTTTGCCAGCTCAATTACAGGAGGTTGATATACCCGGCCAGATCGGGTTAGGTTGGCTATGCTCTCGCTCTCAAGGATGAGAGAGTGAGGAGCGAGTACTCAGTTGAGGTTGAAGGGAGGCTCTGGGATGTAAGGGATCCGGACAGGGCCTGAAGAGGTTGAGGCTTGAGCTGGAGCTGTGGGCCAATTTACGAGGCAAGGAATTGTGTAGATGATCTGCTCGGGGATAGGTATTTGGGTTTGGGACTGAACAGTCAGTATGCTTGATTGGGGGAAGGGGATTATGATAGGTGATTGCTAAGAGGGCCTGATGATGCCGTCATTCATTGCGGGTGTGCTGGGTCCTGGCTGCCCTACCCTGGGCTCTTCCCACTGGATAAAATTGATTTGATTATTGTGTGGGGGCAGTGGCACCTGATTGATGCTGGTGTTGCTGGGAGCCAGCTCAACCCTTCCTTCATCTAATAGATCTTAGATTGCACACTTCCGGCCTATGCAATAATCTGTTGCATGGCCTGGGCCTCTGTGAAATACGCAATGATGGTCGGCATTGTAATTCGTTCTGTTTATCTGGAAGCAAGAGAGGTGTAGGACCTCTCAGCTCGAGAAGGCCCTGCTTGGTGAGGAATTCCAACAACTAGCTAAGTGTGTATAGAAGGGGGGTAAAGTTTCGGGGATGATAATTTTGCCCCTGGACTGGTCGGGCTAGCCGGGTATTCCTGCTGACTGACTGTTGCTGAGCTACTGGAGCTGGTAGTCAGATGGGTGTTGTAGAAGCAACTATGTGTACATCTTCCTTCTTTTTGTGGTCCCTGGGATACATGTTTCTGCTGGACGAGGCTGTCGCCTTGGGGGGATCAAGTCCTAGATTGGAATGAATGGCCCCGCTTTTTATAGCAGTCTCGATATGGGCACCTGTCCTGACGATGGGGCCAAAGTCCACCACTAGTAAGGTCACCATAAGTGTAGAGTAGGGTTGCTTTGGAGTGCCCATGAACATGCCTGCCATCTCTTCCTTAGGGATAGGAGTCGGGATCTTAGCTGCCATTTCCCTCCAGCGGGTGGCATACTCCAGAAATGATTCGTTGCTATCCTGGCTTAACTGCTCAAACTGGCTCCTCTGAAGGCGGAGCTCCTAGTTGAAGGAGTACTACTCCACAAAGCTATCCATGGCATCTTGCCAGGTCTTGACCTTCTGCTTGTCCACAAACATCCACCATGTAAGCGTTGCCCTCTTCAGACTCTTTTGGAAGTACTGGATGAGTAAGGGCTAGTTCCTGTTGTGTTGGAGTATGTCCCCCAAGTACAATTGTGGGTATTGTTTTGGACAGCCTAAGCCATCATATTTATCAAAGTCTGAGACCTTGAAACCTACGGGAACAGCATCCCCTGATGAGAAAGTCAAGTCTTCTAGTGATAGACTTGTACTGGTGGATGCTCCCCTCATTCTTCTCATCTCTTCTTTCATCTGTTTGATCTCGTCCTGTAAAGAAGGGGTAGGATCTGAGGATGAAGGCCAGTCCTGGTGGGCGTGTGAGGTCTTCGGTTGCTCTTCGTACTGGTCATACTCCTCTCCTCCGCCTGTTGTAGGTATGGGGTCAGGTATGATGAAGGGAGGAGGATGAGGCTCTGGTATAGGTTGCTCGGCTGGTTCTTCAGTTGGGATTCTGGTGGAGGGTTCTTCGGTTCGGGTACCAATTAGAATCTTCAAGGATTCCAGAACACTGTCAAACTTTGACTGCACGGCCACTATGTCCCTGTCATGTGATTGTAGGATCTCAATGGTTCGCTGGTGCTGATCTGTAGGTTCCGCCATTGAGTCAGCGCTGCTTTCTAATTGTGCTATGTAGGAGCTGCTCTCTGATCAGACTGTGCAAGGAAGTATCTCTATGGTTGGTACTTCCATCAAGACTACGTCGGCAGCTGCTGCTTCTGTGAGAATTGCAGTCAGAGAACGAGTCACAGGTCGGCTTATGCAACTGAAAAGAATGCAACGGCTAATCATGATTATGCATGAGGGCAAAAGGCAGATGCTAAAAAAAATTTCATTGATGCATGAAGAGTGCAGTGAGTACAGGGATAGTGTGACTCAAAGAAAGGGGAAAAAGACTCGATCCTAGGCAGGCCCTTCCGGGTCGCAATGTCAAGTGGACGAGGCACACCTTCAAGATCCATGATCTGTTGCTGGAGGGAGGTGACTTCTACCTCTATGTGCGTAAGGGTCTTAGTAGCGTTGAATATGCGGTATCCAATTTTTTGGATACAGGAGGTCATCTCCGCCTTTGCACTATCAAGCTGCTCTTGGTGGAAATGAAGCTGGGCCCGGATGACGGCTGTTTCCCTGGCGTCGCCACTGCGTCTCCTGTGAAGGGATTGGATTGTCTGCTCCAATTGTTCAACCTGTTCTTGTACGGCCTGGAGTTCCCGACATTGTTCCGCTTCCTGCTACCTGAATGAACGCTGGGCTTTCTGTAGCTTCTTCTATTTCTACTGAATTTGGAGCTGTTTCTCCAGGAAGAAGTCTGTCCAGGGAACCACCATCTCTACTAAGGGTATGGTTCCCTATGATGGAGCTGTAACTGGTGTGGCCACTTCCTTAGGTGCAGGCATGCCGGGTAGAATGTCAGGATTATCCACCCACTGTCGGTATGCTGAGTTGGTCGATGGTCCTGATAAAACCATGAAGTCTGACCATTGGTCTTGTCTGGAGCTACGCCAAGCTGACTGGAAGTGTCGGGTGAGATTGTTGGAGTGCACTGTGAAAGTGATCGAATCATTTTCCTACCGGTCTATCACTACGATACGCTGAGGGAGTCCAAACTGTCGGATCACTCGGAGTGGTGTATAGACTGCAGAGCCTGTTAGACTAGCAAGAATCATGCATCGTCTGCCGGTGATGACAACACGGGGTAGCCTGTTCAGCACAAGCCAATTGTATTGCCAAGTGATTTCTTCCTCTGAAAGGTCTTGGAGGAGCTGGTAGAGCTCGCCAACGTCTGTAGTTACTATTAGCCCTTGATTCTGAGAAATCTTCCAAGGCAGACTGTAAGCGTCGCGGATGCCGTCCGGTACTGAAATGATTGTATGCAAGTGACTTACCAACCAGAGGTGTAAGAGAGGTGCACTGGCATGGAAGATGCCTTTTCTACGGTTTGTACATTCGTTGAGAGCCCTAAGAAGCTCGGTTAGGATGACTAGTACAACTGAACAGGAGTTGTGCATGTCCTCGATGACCCCGACCAGAACTGTTTCGACGAGTAATTGGCACCTTAGGAACACCAGCTGAGACATGGCTACCAGTGCAAGGCCATTGAGACCGGGAAGTTTCGCTGAAATGGAGTCAGGGTTCCACTTGCGCTTGTACTTCTTTTCGAGAAAAGACACGGGTACTCGATCAAGAGAGCCGTTAGGACCGGGCTGTAAGCAGGTAGGCTTGATATGCAAAAACCTGGATAGGTCTTCCTGGTATATTGTCTTGTAGCACAGTACTATGGCTTCGCCGTCCATGTTTAACCCTAGAATGTGCTAAATCTCTTCCAGTGTTGGGCAAAGCTCGTTCTTACCAAAACGGAATACCATGTGAGATGGGCTCTAACACTGGATAGCAGTGTTCATGAGGCGCGAGTCCGGGTTAACCACAGATAGGTCTAGGATAGTCCCAGTTTTGTAGTACTGAGCCCAAACGAGATGCTGATTTGAGGTGAAAGCCCCAATTACTTCCTAGAGGTTGTCGTCACATGCCCCCTGAGATGTTAGATGCACGGGCTGTGACCGTCGACCCATTAACGAACAATCCTTGAAGGACCTGCCATCTACCTGGATAAGAATATATAGACTCTATGAGTGCACTGTGCATGTAGATGGGATGCAAAATGATGATGCAATATTTTTAGATTTTGGTTGGGTGTGATAAGGCACATATGATTCGATAGGGCAGACAGACGGAGATCCGACATGCTTTAGCCCAGGTTGTTGGAAACCGAGGGACCTATCAGATCAAGGTTGGGACGGGCCCAGTGAAGGCCTGTCTGCCTGGGATTTGGACCCCATATGCTATACAGGAAGCAAGTGTCGCGACCCAAAACCCACCCTAGGAGTTAGAGTGAACTTTGGACGACTAATCATGGCTTACATGACTTGCTTGACAAACCAACCTGCAAAAACCCACAGAGCATATACAATAGAAGATATAAACAGCGGAAACATACTCTAACATAGCACAGCGGAAGTCTAAACAAACCTCTATGTATATACGAATCCAAGTTTACACAAAAAGAATCCAAAAGAAAGTGTGGACAGGCCCACCAAAATACATGAATGTATATCTCTCATCTCACCCACAGCTATTCACTCAGAATCTACAACCACCTAATGGTAACCCTCTACTGGAGGTTCCTCTAAAGGCTCCTCGACGTTCTCCTCCTCCACCCAAGGGCTCGGAGCACAGACATCAAAAGGACCAGCTGCTCCGCCATCACCTGTCGACATAAGAAGTACGGCTGAGCATGGAATACTCAGCGGGTACCAAGCACTAACCAACAGTCACAGCATACGGATAACATACATGAAGCAGGAAACAATTCACGCATATAAAGCAGGAATGATTCATATCATGACAATAAAGTAAAGCAATATAATTCATCATGTTTGCATTCATAAAAGCCGGTAAGACCCTTGAAATCTTGTGCACTTGACTTGACTGAAATTACCCTTTTTATGCTTGAAACCTTGTCTACCGTGTCATGCGTGTCATGCTTGTATCATGTGTGTCATGCCATGCCATGCGTGTATCATGCTTGCTTGTTCTGAAAAGTAATCTACTTGTGAGGGAAGGGAGACCCTTCTTCCTAGAATGCTCATGCTTGTCATGCTATGTCATGTCATGCTTACTCGGAAAAGTAAACTACTTGTGAGGGAAGAGAGACCCTTCTCCCTAGAATGCCCATGCTTGTCCTTCCACTTGTGAGATTCACTTGTGAGATGTCCTTGTGAGATGCACTTGCGAGGGAAGGGAGACCCTTCTTATGAAAATGCATGATTCTCTTGTCCTTGCAAAAAGTGAGGTAAAACATATCGTAGGATATGCCCCACCTCTAGATCCCATTCTTGAAAACCTCGGTAAATCATGTCATGTATGCGTGCTCGTGAGGTCGTGTGCATACTTGCATTTGGAATTAAATATGGCATTTGAGTAATTCATAACACATAACATCAATGATTTGAGCAATTTAATATTCATATCATTTAGGGAAAGCGAACAATCACACTATCATGACCCTAGCAATTTCCATAAACCTTAAACATGCATTTTCTTAATTTATTATTCATTTTATTCACCTTGGCATTTCATCAAACATGGTGCATTCATTATTTATCAACCCTACAACATGCTTTTCTAGGTGGGTTTTACTCACATCACATGTGTATATTCATTATGGGTACAATGCCCTCCCCGTTCATCCATCACATCAATACACACGGCATTCAATCGCCCACATTCATCTCCATTCACCATTCACCATTCACCATTCACAACCCATCTCATAATACATGGATGTATAAAGGAACACAAAGAAAATAAAGGAAAAGAAGAACTATAACTAGGAGGGTAGCAAGAAGTACCGACCTTGAAGAAATGAGGAAGAAACCCCTTCCAAAAACGACCGTGTAGCTGCTGCCCTAGCTTGGATCACGAGCTCCTCGAATGCTTGAGCCTTGATCTTGAAGAAAACGGGCTTGGGGTTGATCTAGGGTCTTAACCCCTTTGATTTCTCCCCAAATGAAAACCTAGGTTTTGGAAACCCTTCTCCTTTCTCTCTATCTCTCAAAAGACTCTAAGGGTTGTGTATGAAGCCTCAAATGATCAGGCAAAGCCTTTAAGGCATGAGTGAAACGCCTAAAAGACCAAAACACCCTTAATGAAATTTCTGCAAAAACACGAGGACCGAGCGATCGGTGTTTATGATCGATCGATCGGTTGCCTATCGAGCGATCAGTGTGTTGACCGAGCTTTCGACCAAAAATCAACCCTCTGGAAAATTTCTCCATATAAAAATCTTGACCAGTCGATAGCTACCGATCGATCGGTTTTGGACCGATCGATCGCTCTATGGACCGAGCGATCGGTTGCCTGCAGGTCCAGACTGTTTTGGCCATATCTTTTGACTCGCTCGTCGGATTTCGACGATTCAACTTGCGTTGGGTTCGTACTTCAAAAAGGAACATTTCTGACATTTTGGAATTTCCAATTTCTTCCTTATTTATTAATTGTACTACTTTAAAGGCAAATTGGCAACGAAAGTGCTATGTATTAAGCATGAAAAAGTCCGGGGCTCTACAGCAAGGTTCGATGTATTTTGTTACAAGTACAAGTTTGGCTCATTACATGCCCCTGAGTGGGTGGTTATCCAGGTAGAATGTGCCCGGGTAGTCAACCATGATTGGGGATGAATATAGGGTGTAAGCAGGTTAGGGTTTATGATAGGCCTCCCAGAATGGATTGCTTGTAAACTTTACCCTAGCCTGGACTACATGTATGAATGCTGGTTTGATGCAAGGGCGTTCCTAGTAGGATGAGGGGATCACTTAACACCGTATATGCGACTCCCCAGTATAGAACATACCTGAAAAGGGACGATTGGTGTAAGTGAGAGCGTTCAGAATCATTCCCTGTGGGATATCACCCAATAGGAGTAACTTTGACTCCAAGACTTTTAAGTCACTGACACTGAGGATAATCATCCAGCAGCCGTTAACGTAATAAGCCTATCTACTGGGTTGAATAGGATAATTACACTATTATGACATGTATGGATGCACAGTACACAATTAACCAAAAGACGTAAAATGATCAGTTGTTTAGTTAAGCGCTTAGGCATTTTAAACAAGATTAAGGTTTGGTTGGCTTAAACCCGGGTTCCTCGTTGAACCCTATAGATGATAAGCTTGTCCCCAGCAGAGTCGCTAGAGCTGTGAGCGCGGGAATTCACTCCCTGATTTGGTCTCATAGGGTTTTGAGAGTCGCCACCTATTCATTCAAAAGGGATAAGTCCCCCGAGTTTTAGATAAGGTCTTGGTCCACAAGAGAGATCAGGGTAAGGGGTTCGGTTAAGTCTGGGGAAGGTGTTAGGCACCCCGAGGCTTCTGTTTTACAACGGTTCTGTACTCCCCGGGTTCAAGCCAATTAAAGTTAATCTTGTTTAGAATGCTAAAGTGTTTAAGTGAACACTAATCCAAGAAAAGAAAAGCTAACTAGGGTCGGGCCCGTGTTGGGTTGCCTACGTACTCATATGATGAGATCGGACCGAGCGTAGTTCTGACATGTGAGCCCTTGCCAAGGTTAAGGGCGTGTGTGTGTGCACCAAGGGTGGCAAACATGGACTAGTTCGGTAGACTAGGGTTTGGTTAACCGAGGAGGGTCAAGTGCATGGTATGTAAGCCCGGTAGGCTTAGGGAGTAGTCTGGTCTGGGTTATGATTGCTAACCGGGGTTAGGTCAAACTAACTGTAGTTAGGGTTGCTAACCACAGTAAAGGGTAAGTGGTGAGTAGCCCGGTAGGCTAAGGCGGGGCTCAGTAGGCTGAGGTAAGTCCAGTAGACTTGGTTTTTAGGCCCGGTAGACCGTAAACCGAAATTAACTACGATTAGGATTACTAACCGTAGTTAAGGGGTTCTAACTATGGTTAGGGTTGCTAACCAGGGTTAGGGAGAGAGCCAAAGTCAGTATTATGGTCCGAGTTCAATTTTAGGAATGTCCGTTTAATTTCCCAAAAGTTTGTGGGGTTAAGGGGTGCTTAACCGTGGTTAAGGATCTGGTACGGTCCAAGGTGGGCCCAAGGGGCTAGGCAGGGCCTTAAGTGGCCTCCTACCAGGCCTGGGCACCTGCAAAAGCCCAAATCAAAAACAAAGATAATGTCGGTAATTGGATTATCGACATTTATATAGTGTTTTTAAACTATGGTTTTGCCACTATTAACCTGGGTTAGGTTGTAAAATGAGGTGAAGCAAGGACAAGGGAGTGTGAAGAGGACTCCTGGGGAAGGTTCAGGCCAGGTGTGGGCCCCAAGGGATGCCTGGAGTGGGTCCCACAGAGGTGCAAACTTACTGTATCAGCAACAACATATTGGCGGTAGTTATTCTACCGCCAATACCAAACTAGGCCAAAGCAAAGTTATCGGTAGAAGAACTACCGACAATATGCTCTGTTTACAATTCCAGGGATTTAACTAGGGTTAGGCTTAACCCCATGACCTGGAAGGACTTGGTCTGGTCCGGGGAAGTAAGAGGGGTTCAGATTGGGCCATGGACAAGGACCAGGGCCCTCCTAAGTTGGCTAAAATTAGCTGCAAAAGAAGATGCCAGGAATGGCAGTATTGAGATTACCGCCATTCCTGGTTTTGCTAAAACCTAAATTTTTGCCCTGTGGGCTATGCACCAAGGATCACCAGGGGTTCCCTCATGGACTGAGGGACCCCTAGAGGCTTCAAGAAGGCTCTGAGAACTCTGTGAAGGGATGTATACCTGTAGGGGTTCATGTACCTATGGATAAGGTGGGTGAACACCCTGTTTGGGTCCAGTTTTACCTACTAAGCATCCATAATGAAAGCACAAAAGCCCCTTGGAACTGACCAGGGGTTCACATTAAATGATAAACCGAGGAAAAAGAGGGTAGGGAAGTCCCTACCCTGATACTTTGTTCACAGGCCGCAGGTGGGGAATCTGTACATGGTGGTGATGCTCACTGGTGATGCTCACACAAATAGGGGAGGATTGAGGTATGTTTAGGGGAGTCATGGGATTAGGACCAAGGCAATGAGGAGGATAGAACCTGGGTTTTTTTGCAGCAGGGCTTCACCTAGAATTTTTAGGATTTTTTCCGACCGTTTGTAGTGAAGGGGACATTGGGTTTTATAGGGATGGATACCAAGGACCTAAGAGGGATTAAAGTGAAGGCTAGGTATGTGTATGGACCAAGGGCAGGTCGACTAAGAGGCTGGACGGGAGAGGTCGAGGTGAGGGTTGAGTGTGCAGGGGTGTACTCAGGTCTGCAACTCGGAACTCATAAATGTCGGTAGAAGGATTACCGACAAGAAGAAGCAAGGCCTAAATAAAGTGTCGGTAGTCCCTCTACCGACATTCTGAGATTTTGTTTTGAATGGGCCTCGCCCATGAACACTCGGTTCTAGAGGCTAGGCTTAGGGTTTTTGGGCCTTTATGGGCCCACCCCGAGGTATAGGCTTTATGGGCCATGGCTTTGAGCTTCAAGCCCTAAGGGCTTTAGGGCTAGGGCTAGGGCATCGGCTAGGGTCACCTAGGGCTAAGCTTTGGGCCTGGGATTGAATCCTAAGATTAACTAGGGTTTAATTAGGGTTCACCTAGGGTTTGGTCCAAAGAGTAGGGTTTGGCGGGGGAGTAACCATAGTTAAAAGGTTTTTAACTACAGTTAGATGAGGTGTAAAAATTGGGTGCTTACAGTTCAAACACTGGGATTCAATTACAACATGGTTATCTCACGTTACTTGCAATTCCGATGTAATTCGCATTTAGGGTCAATGGGAAACATTGGATAAGCTAGGGTAAGAATGTTCCAGAGCAATCTGTGGAGGTGCTCACATAAGAAATACAAAGAGTTCTGACGGTTTGAGTGGATTAAGCTTCACTAGTGAAAAACATTCACCTCTTAGATAATTTTGATGCTTTTTATGGAGTTAAAATTTAGGGGATCCAGTTTCCGCTTAAATTTTTATCCCGATCCCCCTTCACTGATTGCATCAAAACGAATACTCACACAAATTGGGTCGAAATACTTGTGTTAAAAGAAACGACTAGAAAATCCGACCCCTGGTTTGGATTTGGTGCGCTTTTTTTAAGGTTAAGCCGAATTACACTTTCTAGGTATGGATTTTGGGCATCTCCGTGCCTAAATCAGGCAAATTAACTCGGATTCCATAGAAACGAATTCTCACACTTAGGAAGGGTCATAAAAGATGCGTTGGAAGAAGCGACTTCAAAATCCGACCCCTAGTTTGGATTTGGTGTGCGTTTGTTGTTTTAGGCCTAACTATACTTTCTACGTATGGACTTTGGTCTCTAGGTGCCCAAATCTGGCAAACGACCTCGGATTCCATCGAAATGAATTCTCACACTTTGGTTGGGTTGAAATACACGCGTTAGAAGAAACGACATCAAAATCGGAACCCGGTTTGGATTTGGGGCACGTTTGTATGTTTAGCCCAAAGTATACTTTCTATGTATGAATTTCGGATCTCTCGGTTCCCAAATCGGGGAAACGACCCCGGATTCCACCGAAATGAATTCCCAGACTTAGATTGGGTCGAAATACATGTGTTAGAAGAAATGGCATCCAAATCCGACCCCCGATTTGGATTTGGGGCGCGTTTGTACGTGTAGGCCGAAGTATAATTTCTAAGTATGGATTTCGGGCTTCTGGGTGCTCAAATTAGGCAAACAACCCCAGATTTCATCAAAATGAATTCTCACACTTAAGTTGAGTCGAAATACACGCATGAGAGGAAACAACATCGAAATCCGACCCCGGTTTGGATTTAGTGCGCGTTTGTATATTTAGGCCAAAGTTTACTTAGTAAGTATGGATTACGGGCCTTTCGATGCCCAAATCGGGAAATTGGACTCGGATTCCAACGAAATGAACTCCCACACTTACGTTGGGTTGAAATACACACGTGAAAATAAACAGCATCAAAATCCGAGCCTTGGTATGTGTTGGAGGACATATATGCCCTCAAAAGCCAATAAGAGACTTTTCTATGTTGATTAGACAAGCATCATATTCACACAACCAAATATAAAGGGTATTTATATTAATTACTGTCTCATTTGATGATGACAAAGTTTCTTAGGTAACATTGTAGGAAAATCATGCAAAGGTTCCGAGGAGATATGATTTTCCAATTCCTTGTAAACCTAATATTATTCGAAGCCTCTAGAGTACTGGTTGGGTGCCGTACTTCATCATGGCTTGCACATGTGTAGTTTTATGAGATAGTGTGATGAATCTCATTCACAAAGAGTGGTGACTCTTGACTAACATTGTGAGTATATGTAGCAAGTATATAATACTGAACGGGGTCACTAGTGGATATCTTATGGAATACACTGTCAGATTGTATTAGGGTTATCCATTTGACAAATTATCCTTAGACCTGAGAGGTTAACATCTTCTCAAATATTTGTCTATATGGCTTTGATGTGCCAATCAGCAATGTCCAATACACAGGACTAACTCCGGGTACGTTAGGTTATGTACACAATGTTTGGAGAAGTGTGTAAATAGTTAATAAGGAATCCACAACTCCTTAATTGGAGATAATGATATCAAGGTGATACTTGTTGAACTGAACTGTTAAATCCAGTACTGGTGTTTTTCGGTAAAATGGTCTTTATCGAAGTAGATATTTTTAATATGGAAAAGTATATATAAATATATATGTGTCAGTTCTTTTCTAAAGTTTCTTCAAAAGTGTTTTTGAGGTTCAGTTTAATGAAAAAGTAATCATGAGAAAGGGTTCTATTCATAAGCTAGGGACTAGACAGTGGATTTGTTCTAATCCCAGAAGTTTACAAGTGATATCGGAATGTGGAAAAATTTATTTGTAAATATATTGTGAGATGGTACTTACAAGCAATTCTCTAATTTCTGGAGGTTAGTCACATTGTGTTAATGGACATTAATGTGATTGGTGGAAGTCCAGCGACTTAGATAACATTCTATGTTCCTAATGGAGTTTTAGGAAAGGTGTTTCCTAGTAACAATGCATCAACCAAAAAGGTGAAGTACTTGGTCCCATAACCGGAAATAGGAGATCCCTTTAGATCCCACACACAAGGACCTTCTTAAAGTATTTAATTTAATTATTAATTAAATTAATTAATTTCTCTAAGTAATAACTATATGGTATAGTGAAGCTCTAAAAGGTGGAATCACATTGGATGTGAAAAACCAAATGGGTAGGACCCATTGGGGAATATTTTAAAAGAATAGTTAAAGTGACCAAAAGGGGTTTAGAAGTGGGACCCACCTAGGGTGGGACGCCCACTTCAAGGAGGAATAATAATTGTTATTATTTTAATTAGTTTCTAATAACTAATATCCTTATTAGATAAGGTTAGTTAGTTAGTTAGAGTTAGTTACTAATTAAAGATTCCTTGTTGGACAAGGAGTCTATTAGTTTCTTGCTAACCAAGGAATCCTAATTGGATTAGGATAAGGATAAGGATAAGATTAGTTGGACTCTAATGGATGAGATTAGTTTCTATTTTGATTATTCCTAATTAATTATGGAGAAACCAAATAGGAAACTAATTGAAGAATCCTTATTGGATAAGGATTAGGAAACTTTGGTTGCAAGCAACCAATAAAGCCTATAAAGAGGGTTGGACGTCCAAGACTTTGGGCATTCTTTAATTTTCCAGAATTTCCAGATTTGGAAACCTCTCCCCTCTCCTCAAAACTCACGCCCAGCCCCTCTCTCTAGTGGTGTACAATCAGCCCCATATTCCCCCCATCTTCTTCTCTCTTGGGTTCTTAATTTTGAAGATCAAGAAGAGAATCAAGATAGGTTCTTTATAATAAAAGATTGGATCTTTTATTCAAGATTCCTAGAGCTGGAAATTGGAAAGGGCCATTACCTTCCATTAGAGAAATCTTTAAAGGAAAAAGAAAGTTCGTGTGAATCGACAGGAGACTTGACACTTGTGAAGTTTTGTGAGTACTATTCTAACGTGGATTTAACAATTTCAAAGTCGCAAAGGTGAATGTTATTCTTATCTTCATTGAATAAAATCAATTAGAATCTTAGTCAGATCTTGGGATTCGATGTATGCCCCCCAAGAACTGTGCTTCTAAAATTAAAAAGTAGCATGCTTTCAGTGGTATCAGAGCCTTGGCTATGCTTCTCTTTCATTTTAGGGTATAATCAAATTTTAATTATATCAAGAATGCCTCCCCAATGAATTTTGGTGATCCTAATGAATCAATCTTCTAGATTCTTGATTATTCGATAGTCATTTATTAGGGCTAAGGGATCCCTCTAGTTATTGAGGGAGAGATTAAACCCTTTTAAATTAGTGTGATACTAATTTTGGTTTTGGATTTTTTCAAAACATTTTTTCATAAGGGATAGGTATGTAGAGATATCTAAATCTTGATTATAGCCTTTAAGGATTTAGAGATCCTTTTAGAATATTAAATTAAATTGTTTAATTTATTCTTGAGAGCCCCGGGCAATTTTTCCCTTTGATTTAGACCACTTAGATACCCATTGATATTTTGGCTAGCATATATAGATGAGATTTTATTTATTAAATGTTAATTCATAAATCCCATGGTGTTAGACAACCTTCATTAAGCGTTCTTGGAGATTAAAGCTTATTTCGATTAAAATTGATTCATGGGTTTTCGGATTTGTATTTGATTAGAAGAATCGATACAGTTTCGGTATTTCGGCCATAACTTTATGACCGTAAGTCCAATTTAGGTTCGTCAGTACATCGTTTTGAAGCCGCCGAAAAGATCTACAACTTTTGTGAATAAAGTTTTTCTAGAATTAATTGTTTGAGGGTCGAAATTTGAGTCAAAAATCTAAAGCGGGAAAATGAGTTTTATAAATTAATTTTCCAAGAGGCTTTGAAATTTTTCCTAAATTCCATTATTTGATTTGAAAGCATGGGATGCTATTAAATTGTTTAATGGGCTATCAATTAATTAAATAGTTTAATTATTTGATTTGAGAGCACGGGCTGAGATTTAATTAAATTGTTTAATTATCTGCTTCGAGTCCACGGGCTATCATTTAATTAAATGTTAATTATGATATCTTTTATGGTTCCCTAAAAAGTTTATGAGAATAATACCATAATTATTGTAGTTGATTTGGATCAATTACATGTGCTCAAAATTACTGGCTGCATAGTATTTATAAGTGTTTATTTGATTAATAGTTAATCAAGTAATTACATAAATGCCATTGTTTGAGATACAGGGTTTTATCTTAAGTGAATTTTAATTGATAGAGATCAATTATTTTATGGACGTTTAATACTATTGTTTGGGGTATTATTTTATTTAATTGTTAAATCAAATAACCCCTAAAGTAGTTGGCCCTTATGGAAAATTTTGAATTAACCTATTATTGATTTTGAATTTATTTTTGGAATCAATATAAAGTGATATTAAAAATTAGCAATTTGCTGATTTTTATTTTGGTCTTTTAATAGTTATTAGATCAAAATAATATGGAAGGGATTAGATCCCTAGTCTAGCCAAATTTAATATGGTGTTTTCTATTTGTTTATATCAATTGGGGAATGTGAGGATGAATTTTTGGAATCAATATAAAGTGATATTAAAAATTAGCAATTTGCTGATTTTTATTTTGGTCTTTTAATAGTTATTAGATCAAAATAATATGGAAGGGATTAGATCCCTAGTCTAGCCAAATTTAATATGGTGTTTTCTATTTGTTTATATCAATTGGGGAATGTGAGGATGAATTTTAAGGTTAGATTAAATCTCAGAGAAATTGTTTCTCTTAATGATTTTCCAAGCATTAAAGGAAAATTATTTTCTTTTAATGAGGATCTAAAAACCCTAAGAATTCATTCTAGACATACTTTCTTTCTTTGGTTTAGGTTTTTTCTATTAAATGTTAATTGTCGCGCCCCAAAATACCCCCTAGGAATTAAGGGATACTTTAAGAGTGACTATGTGTACCTGTCAAACCATCCTGAAGTAAACATGGCTAACACAATACAATAAGGATAATAATCAGAGCGCGGAAGCTAAACATAAATGCGGAAGTGTGAATTAACTTTTTCTTTTCTTTTAAAGTTTCAAAGTAGTATTCCAAGTTAACATATACACAACACATATCCAATTCGAAGGTGGACAGGCCCACCTATCAAAATATCAAAATACATAAAAGACCCTCTCGTACTCTCCCCTCAACAGTAGTCGAGGTATGGCCACACGTCAAGGTCTTGGTCCTCTTGAGACTGTAGTGGAATTGACTGCTCTCTCTCCTCTATGTACTCTTCCTCGACCCAGGGCTCCGGGTCCAGGGCTCCCTCAATACCTGCCGACATGAAAGTACGGCTGAGCATGGAATACTCAGCGAGTACAAGCTACTAGCTAACCATAACAATAATAAAACACAACAACAATAATACAATATATAGCAGTAAGAGGAACATCATAAAAGAAACAATATTAAACATGGTACAATACAATCATCTTGATGTGCGTGCATGACTGCGAAAACTCTGATAAAACTCATGCTTGGAAATCTGTTTCATGTCTCGGTATGGCTTGAGAAATCCTATATATGCATGCATGCACGAATGCCTTGTCATCATCTTGTAAACTTGCATCTTGTAACTTGTGAGCCAGAGGCCATCACCCGAATCTCCCTAGGCTACCAACCTCCTTGATATATGGTTTTCTTGTGAGCCAGAGGCTAGTACCCGAATGTCCCTGGGCTACCAACCTCTTTGATGTATGCTTGATTTTAGTTACTTGTTTAGTTTTCTTGTGAGCCAGAGGCTAGTACCCGAATGTCCTTGGGCTACCAACCTCCTTGACATGTAGTAATTTTGGTTTTCTTGTGAACCAGAGGCTAGTACCCGAATGTCCCTGGGCTACCAACCTCCTTGACATGCAATGTTTTCTTGTTGATTATTATATGCACATGCTCTTGAAATCTCGGTTTATGCATACATGTGTGCTCGAGTGCGTGCCAATAGTGACAATCATGGGCATGCGGATAACAAGAGATACATTGCATCACAATTAAATTCATAGTATAAGCATATAAAAATTGGGTAATCTACATAGCACTTGATCAATTCATCATTCATAAGAACACATGCATAGGGCCTACTTCTATTTATTCATTTTAGTCATTTCTTCATAGTTTAGGCATTTTGTCAAACACATAACATGCAACGTTTCGTAATAGTTCATCTTCTTCTTTTTAATGCATATTTTCCATCCAACCTTCAAGGTGAGTTCATTATTGGTAGAATGCCCATCCTCCATGTTCTATTCCACACACATATCATACATCATACATTTAGCATCCCATCGCCTCAATCAACACCCCATACACATCCATACCCTTTTTCTTATCTTATTTATATTTATTGGAGATGTTACATTTCATAGGGAAGGAAAAAATAATAGCAAGAATCACATTTCACAATAGAAAACCTAGATTATTGCTAGGGTAAGTTAGTAGGGTGTACTAACCTTGAATCAAGGCTTGACCTTGAAGAGACCTTGAAATAGAACCCCAAATGGTAGGGAAGAACCCTTGCTTGAAGGGGCTTCAGTGGAGGAAGAAACCCCCTTGAAATTACCGTGGAAAATACTGCCCTTGCTTGAGAGAGACTCCCCCACGAGCTTGAGGCTTGGTTTTGAAGAATCCAAGCTTTGGAAAAATTCTTGGATAGCCCAATTCTTGATTTCTTGTCAAGAACAAACCCTAGGTTAGGAAATCTCCTTCTCCTCTCTCTCTATCTCCCAAATACTCTAAGTGTAGTGAATGGGGTCCTCAGGGTTCGGGCAAACCCTTCAAGGCAAGAGAGACCCCCCCAAATGACAAAAAGACCCTTAATGAAATTTCTGCAAAAACGCGATGACCGAGCGATCGGTGGTTATGACCGATCGATCTGTTGCCTACCGAGCGATCGGTGTTATTGACCGAGCGACCGGTCAAAAACATGCTCTCTGGAAAATTTCCCTATACAAAAAGTTTGACTAGTCGATAGCCTCCGATCGATCGGTTTTGGACCGATCGATCGCTACTCAAGACCGAGCGATCGGTTCTCTACAGGTTTTGACACTAAGCCCAAATTTTCACTCCTTCCACTACTTAGACTTGTCCTACTACACTTTTGACCTTTCCTAAATATGACTAGGGTCTCTTTAAAGCTTATAGGCTTTATTAAATAATTTATTAAATTAATTATGGCAAAATTCTCAAAGGTTTCAAATTCTCATTTCATGAATTTGAGATTACAAGGTATCATGCCTTGACACACGGCCCAAGGCATATACAAAAAGTTTCGGGGTTCTACATTAATAGAGGCCTTAACCATATGGGAAAGAGTTTCCCTAAGGTTAGCAAAACCCTTGTTGAGGTTATGGACTTTCTAAGTAATTTGTCATGCCATATTATTATTCATAGTTAATATTTATTCTTGTTGAATGGTGGATGGGTTCCATGATCATGTCTTCTTCTCTCTCTATTCTCTTCTCTTTCTTCTTATGGGTTGTACTCCCCTTGAGCACCCTATTTTGGGTGGCTTATCAAGGTTTGTTATTTTGAATATGATGTAATCTTAGTATTAGTAGTTGCTGATTTTTCTTTGGAGAAATCGTATTGAAGATCGAAGATGATGGTGATCGCATGGAGAATAAATCTTGGAAGGCGTTCTACAAGAGTAGTTGTAGGATTTCTAAGATAGCATGATCATGTGGACCCATTGTGCGGCTATATAATGTATTTCATGTGATGATTTGTTATAGCTTTTAGTTATTTAGAAAAGTTCATAACCATTGTGATAATGTGATTATCGTTTTTGTGCAAATTTGGGATAATTGGATCAAACCCCACAATATGTGTTTTGTTGAAACATAATAAGTTTGTGGTTAAATAAAACACATTATTAAAGCCCTTTTGGACGTGATGCATGTAGTCCATGTTGAAATTTTTACATGGAATATGTTACTTGCATGATTATGAGATAATTATGTCTTAATTGGCATAGATGTAAGCTAACAATATTCACGATTTTGGGAAGTGCTTGAGTGACACTTATAGACCCTAGTAGAGGTCTTAGAGAGTTGTTTAAAGACTCCCATAATTTCTTTTAGACTTAGGGTTGGTGAACCCTAATGTGCTAAAAATAATTCGTAGAGAATTAAAGGGTAATATAGTCCATTTTGACTTATGGGCTTTAGTGATGCACATGGATACTTTATAATTGTTATCTTGAGCCCATGGTGCTTGGTATGACCAATGGTCCATCATATGGATGAATGAACCATTTAAAGCCTACTGATGTTAAAAATGACATTCGTACCCTTGGATTAGATCCATTAAGATTTCTGGGGCTAGTGGGAGTTCATTGGAATTAGTTTGATCTGATTAAACAAAATTTGATTTATTATCATTGTGGTGATATTTGTGTATTGTTTTATACATGTGATACAATAATAAATATTCTGAATGCTTTTGATATATGCATTAAATGTATAATTAGTTCATAATATTCTGTTTTTCCTCAAGAAAAATATTAAGTGAATTAAATGGGCTAATCTATCCTACAGGATAATGTTGCCCTATGACCTTCCATTATCAATAAGACTCAGAATTAATTAGCCTGAGTCTTGTCTCTCTGACAGGAATCGGACATAATTCAGTCTAAATTAAACTCCCAGTGGTTTATTTCTATAGTAGATAGGAATGTGTATGGCCTGTGTAGCACCCCGGACTTGTTCATCTTTAATGAATGACACTTTCATAGCTAATTGGCCGTTTTCGTAGTCTAATTAATAAATAAGGGAGAAATTGTAAATTTCGAAATGTCAGAAATGTGCGTTTTCGAAAGACGAACCCAACGCAAGTTGAATCGTCGAAATCCGACGAGCGAGTCAAAAGATATGGTCAAAACAGTCCAGACATACAGAGCACCGATCGCTCGGTCCAGTCAGCGATCGATCGGTCCATAACCGATCGATCGGTAGCTATCGCACGGTCAGAAATTTTGTATGGGGAAATTTTCCAGAGAGTGAGTTTTTAACCGATCGATCGGTCATAAACACCGATCGCTCGGTAGGCAACCGATCGATCGGTCATAACCACCGATCGCTCGGTCTTCGCGTTTTTACAGAAATTTCAGTAAGGGCGTTTTCATCTTTTGGGTGTTAAACCCTTACCCATAAGGGTTTGCTCGACCCTTTGAGGCCTCACTTACAACATTTGAGAGATTTGGGAGATAAGAGAGAAGAGAAAAGGGTTTCCTAAACCTAGGTTGCTTTTGGAGAAGAAATCAAAGGGGTGAAGACCCTAGATCGTCCCCAAGCACGTTTTCTTCACGATTTCAACTCAAGCTCGTGTGGAGGTGCATTCTCCAAGCTAGGGCAGCACTCACTCACGTTTGAAAGAGGTTTCTTCCCCCAACTCAAGTCCCCTTCAAGCAAAGGCTTCCTCCTTCCAAATAGAGCTTCTATTTCAAGGTTTCTTCAAGATCAAACCTTGATCTAAGGTTAGTACACTCTACTAACTTTCTTTAGCAATAGTCTAGATTTTCTATTGTGAAATGTGACTCTTGGTAGTATGTTTTCTTCCTTATAAAATGTATCATCTCCACTAAATATAAACAAGATATGAAAAAGGTATGGATGTGTGGATGGGATGTCGATTGAGGCGATTGGATGCCGTATGGATGTTGTGTGATGTGTGAAATGGAAAATGGAAGATGGGCACTTTACAAATAACAAATGTACCTTGATGTCTTGATGAAAAATACGCACTAAATAAGGGAAATGGAAGGACTAAGAAATGTGGCCCACCGTGTGTTTGATAAAATGACTAAACAAGGGATAAATGGACTTAATGAAGAAAATGGAAATAGAAATTGTGTAAATTTTCTTAAGAATGATAAATTGCTCAAATGTGCTATATGTTGCCTAAATTTTTATACCACTATGTTAGGGATTGAAATGCCATATTCATGTGATCCGCCCATCCAAGTATGTCATCATGATTTTCCACTATTGACAAGCACGCATGCATGCATGAATTGGGTTTTCCAAGAGTAATTGTGCATAATAAAGCAAACAAGAGAAATGAATCAAGAACATGACAAGGAGGTTGGTAGCCCAAGGAAGGGTGCTAGCCTCTGGCTCACAAAAGAAATGGAACAAGAACATGACAAGGAGGTTGGTAGCCCAAGGAAGGGTGCTAGCCTCTGGCTCACAAGTATACAAGTCAAGAACAAATCAAGACATGAAATACAAGACAAGACACGACACACATACATGATTTGACCGAGACACGAAAAAGGTTTCCGAGACATGAGTTTTACCGAGGTTTTTGCATTCATACACGCATGTCAAGATATGGCTATGTATCTTATGCTTTCACTATTGCTTTAAATTAATATCTTGCATTGCTCACTGTTGTTATGCTTTCGCTATTGTTATGGTTAGCTAGTAGTTTGTACTCGCTGAGTATTCCATGCTCAGCCGTACTTTTATGTCGGCAGGTACTGTGGATGTCCTCGACCCCGAGCCTTGGGTCGAGGAGGAGTATGTAGAGGAGAGGGAGCCACCTATCCCATGGCAGTCTCAGGAGGATGGGGATTTGGATGTGTGGCCGTACCTCGACTACTGTTGAGAGGAGAGGGTTAGAGAGTTCCTTTTTGTATTTTGATAGGTGGGCATGTCCACCTTTACTTTGATTGTATTTGGTATATGTTAACTTGGAATACTATTTGGAGTTATAGAAGAAAAGAAAAGTTGGCTTATGCTTCCGCACTTATGTTTAGTTTCTGCGCTCTGATTATCATTGTACTATATTATGTTTAGCCTCTTGCATTACAGGATGGTTTGACAGGTACACGTAGTCACCTCTAAAGTATCCCTTAACTCCTAGGGGGTATTTTGGGGCGTGACAGAAGTGGTATCAGAGCCCTAGGTATTAGAGTCCCTAGGGTCTCTTAGATGATTGAACAAGGTATTAGAATCACCTTAGAGAGTTGTATTCCAAGTATAGACTAACAAGTTAGTCTTAGTCAAAATGGGTTGAACTTCAACCGAACATAGAGTCCTACACTAGGAACACGGATTGTATGTTATGCTAATGTGTTTTATACCATGTGTACATTATTGGTGTTGTGCTTATTAAATGTGCTTGTTGAATATGTATTGAGTGAATTGCGAAAAATTGTACTAAATGCGTATCCAAGTTAGACTCATGCTGTATTGTCGTTCTCAGGAGAAATCATGAGACGCAATACCCGGGGTCGCGGGTACAACACGAGGGGTAATGGAGGTGATGCTCCATCGGGTGATGATCAGCCCGACTTTGCCCAAGCATTCGCATCCATAGCCGAGACTTTGGCTATGTTGGCGGCAAGGCAACCGGCCACCCCGCCTAATGCGGCACTTATACCGGCTCCTCCTAACCGAGCCCAAGCCGGGATAGAAGCTTTCCGGAGGATGAGGCCTCCAACTTTTTGTGGAAGCATTGATCCACTTATTGCCGAGGGTTGGATTCGGCAACTTGAGAAGATATTCTCGGTTTTGGCACCTACGGAAGTAGAGAGGGTCACATGGGCTGCCTTTATGCTTGAAGGCGAGGCCGACCATTGGTGGAAGTCTGCACTTCGGACCCGAGAGTTGACCTGACAAGGCCAAGAATGGACATGGGGAGAATTCTTGGAAGTTTTCTACAAGAAATACTTTCCGGTTGGGATGAAAGAAAATAAAGAAATTGAATTTATTACCTTAGAGCAAGGTAATATGTCTGTAGCGGCTTACGAAGCCAAGTTCTCAGAGCTATCTCGATTTGCTCCACACATGATAGCTACCGAGGCTATGAAGGCCCGGAAATTCGAGAGGGGGTTGAAGGCCTACCTCAAGGATCGTGTCTCAATGTTCCGACATGAGACATATTCAGAAGTTGTGGACAAGGCATTGTTGGCCGAGTCTAATTCCGAAGAGTTCTTTAAGAGAAGAGGAATAGAGAAGGGACAGTCTAGTAGTTCAGGGGAGAAGAGAGCTAGGACTATGTCTTATCAGTTCGCAGGGCCGGCTCAGTCACAGAGGATGTACTCGGCACCACAGGCTCTCCGCCCTTTGGCTCCACCGGCCTTTCGCCCGGCTACCTCGTATGCTCCTCGCCCCGCAGTGACTCAGGCTACGGGTTATACTCCTCCCACTTATTCACATGATGTCTGCACCCTTTGTGGAAGGAGGCATCCAGCAGGGGAATGTCGGAAGGCTACAGGAGGCTGTTTTCATTGTGGCGACCAGGGCCACATGATTCGGGATTGTCCCCGACGTCTATTGCCAGCTCAGTCTTCAGGGAGCAGGCCCCCGGTTAGGCAGACTTCTCAGCCTAGCTCTTCTCAGGCTTCGAGGGCCTCACAGTCTACCCGGCCTCCTCGCCCAGCCACACAGGGCCGAGTCTTTGCCTTATCCGAGAGGGACGCACGTGCATCCGACGATGTCGTGCAAGGTACGCAACAATTCTAGAGTCTAAGTGGTGTAAAATTTCTATGATTTATTATGTGATTATTTATACTAAGGATTACCTATATATGATGCTTGTTGTTGTTTGAAATCTACTAATAGTAACTACTTAATCGCACAGGCGCTTTGTTAGTGAACGAGTGTCTCGCCCGAGTGTTGATCGATACAGGATCCACTCACTCCTTTGTGTCGCCTAGTTTCGCAAAGGGATTTTTGACTGAGGCTACTCCGTTAAAGCAGGAGTTGACCATTGCAACTCCACTCGGCAAGTCAGTTGATACGGACAAGATATTCGGGGATAGTGTGGTTCAAGTGGGGGAGAATGAACTGTTAGCCGATCTCATCGTCCTAGATTTTCAAGACTTGGATTTTGATGTCATCTTAGGGATGGATTGGTTGTCAAACCATCACGGGCATGTTGCGTGTTTTGAGAAGATGGTGGATTTCAAGCCGGAAGGGGGTAAGCCTTTTCACTTTCGAGGATTAAGAGAGAGGGACATTGCTCGCCTCGCAGCCTTGAGTGTAACAAACCTAGAAGCACAAAACTCCTCGGCCATTCCGGTCGTGAGTGATTTCTTGGACGTGTTTCCGGAGGAACTTCCCGGGTTACCCTCCGAATCGGGAGATTGAGTTCGCTATAGAGCTTACTCCGAGCACCGCTCCGATTTCAAGGGCACCGTATAGAATGGCCCCTATAGAGCTGGAAGAATTGAAGAAACAGATTGAGGAGTTACAACAACTTGGTTTCATCCAACCAAGTGTCTCACCGTGGGGAGCTCGGTTCTCTTTGTAAAGAAGAAAGACGGGTCGATGAGAATGTGTATAGACTACCGTCAGTTGAACAAGGTAACTATCAAGAATCGTTATCCCTTGCCAAGGATCGATGACTTGTTCGACCAACTGAAGGGAGCGAGATTCTTCTCCAAAATTGATCTTAGATCGGGGTATCATCAATTAAGGATCAAGGCGGAAGATGTTCCGAAGACGGCTTTTAGGACTCGGTATGGGCATTACGAGTTCCTTGTCATGCCTTTTGGGCTGACGATGCACCGGCGGCATTCATGGATTTGATGAACCGGGTGTTCCGATCTTACTTGGATCGATGCGTGATTGTATTCATTGATGACATTTTGGTGTATTCCCAGACGCGGGAAGATCACGCACGAGACCTCCGCCTTGCTCTGGAGATGTTGAGAGAGCATAGGCTATATGCCAAATTGAGTAAGTGCGAGTTCTGGTTAGAGAAGGTCGTATTTCTGGACACGTGGTGTCGGCCGAGGGCATTTCTGTAGATCCAGCCAAGGTTGAGGCAGTCATGAGTTGGGAGAGGCCCA